>CACKRE030005188.1:52183-75110 GCA_902602495.3 Ectocarpus sp. CCAP 1310/34
CAGTGAGGGTTCTCCACCCCGCACAACATGATCTACTTGACCACTAGTATGGTTACCGCCAAAAAAAAAAAAACGGAGGAAAAAAAAAAAAAGGAAACCTGGTTGCCGAGCTCACGAAGTGAATTGGCTTGTTTTACAACGTCGTCGCCAAGCGACGAAAACCCAATCCCGATGGCAAACACCGGGGGGGGCGGCTTGTTTTACAACGTCGTTGCCAAGCGACGAAAACCCAACCCCGATGGCAAACACCGGGGNGGGGGGGGGTAGCAGCACGGTCAGAAAGCTAAAGCTAGGATCGCCAACCCGTATCAAGGGCGGCGGGGGGGCACTCATCGGATCATGAGAGAAACTGGTGGGAGAAATTTGGCTGGGCGGCGACTTGTTCGATCTAGTGAGAAAGAACCCCGCCACCACTGGTACTGGATGCGCTTTCCAGGCAGGGAGGAATTAAAGCAGGGTATGATTCTCTATCGATAATCCTTCCACCTAGTACGATACTCGATACTGGTGTCAAGGCTGAAAGGGCGCACACCTCTGGTTGACACGATGCACGACATTTTCAAAAAAAACCGCATTCAAGGGACTCTGCCACGAGACCCTCAACTCATCAGGACCAATGACGGTAACGGGACGACCAAACAGCCCCGTTTGTTCATGTAGTCCATCCCCTGTTTGGCTAGATGGGGAGTCCTATTCCGGGCCAAGTCAGCGACCCCGCTACAAGCGTCGTCGTATCGAGTATTGCAGAAAAGGAAATCGTGCATCTTTGGTGAGTGCGTGAGGGAAGAGCTGCTCAACCCCTCTCCCGCCGAGAACTCCAGTCAGACAGGTGCTGCCGAAGGGGTTCTTCTGTTGAATGTTCGCAGATTTTCGGTGTAAACCCCCCCAGTATCTGACTTTGTGACTGAACGGAGTCAACGTGACTCACTGCTTCGTGAGCTCCTCCTGCACCATCCCAAACGCCCCAGCGATAAACCCTATGCAAGGTACGCGAGAGGTTCTTGGCCATCATCCCAACCTTCTGACGGATTGAAGCGCCCCTAAGGGCGTACCCGTGCCCCGGATATTCTAGGGAAGACAACAACGGCGAGTCTTTAACTGATCATAATGCTGTCGTCCGGTAATACCCCTGGCCTCTGCCACTACACTTGCCCCCGTGCATGGCCACTTCACGAAACGACTACTACGCCGAACACGACTTACTGTACATGGATTTCCGGTGCGACATAGCATGATACCTCCGCCGGCGGCGGCGAAGAAATTATGCATAAACCTCACCAGCGATCCGTGATACATGTCGTCGGCGATTTGCTGCGCGTGCAGAAGAGTGGACTGCGCCTTCCGCCCTTCATTCGTGACCGCTACGGGCCGCCCCCTGCGCTGCAACGACCCCTGGGTCCCGTCCACCTGCTGAAGTCGAGACGAACAACAAACCACATGGGATGTTTTCCGTTAGAAACAAAGAAAGCACCAATAGTTGGTATTTCCCATGACGACCAAAGATGGCAAACAGCAGTAGTTGGTGATTATAATGAGGGGAAATCTTGTGACGGTTTGGATATCGCTGCGGCACGTTCGCATATGGATCGTGCTCGTCAAAAGCTTGCTTGTGGCGAGAAAGCACCTCGCATATAAGAGGGGGTTCAGACGACGGAGCATGCGGTCAAGGGACACATTTGCAACGAGCACGTAGAGGATGCCCGCTTGTTGTCACAGGCGTTTCGAGAAAAGTACGTGCCCGGTGCCCGATGTACCGGTGGCGAGAACCCGAGATTCGCATTCTTGCTGTCCTCGCTACGTACGTACTTGAATCCATGCTCACATAAAGACGTGCATATATAACAAGCTGCCTGTTCCATACGATGCCTAAACTGCCACGTGCCTGTCCAATACACTGTCCCAGGGGGACGACGCCTCGGACACACACAACGAGAGAGAGAGAGAGAGAGAGAGAGAGAGAGAGAGAGAGAGAGAGAGAGATATGTAGTCGGGGCGAAACAGACGACAACTTTCTCGCCCGACGAACGCGGGGGAGACACTGTTGGGCATACCTGAGGGGGGAATGAAACTGGCAGATACTGGGAGGCCGTGAAGAGTGACGATGGAGGCGTTTCGGAGGAGCTGATGTGAAAGGATAGTAACGGTCGAACAAGGAAGGTAGACGACAACGAAAACTACGGAAAGTGTGGCGCAATATCATACGTCCCGTCATCCCATTTCTCACCTGTGCGAGCAGCGAATGTCTCAGCTTGGTGAGCTGGCGGCTGCACCGGAGGAGAGCATGCAGCAGTGGGTCTCCCTTGATCACCTCCGTGGCTTGCGCAGGGGCTTCGCCCGTCTCGCCTGCCGCTGTCGCGAGCGCCGGCGCCGCCGGCGTGGCCTTGGCAACCTCCTGGTTTGCGTGACGAAGAAAAGAAGCAGTCAACGACCAGGTCGGACGCTGAAAGAGACGCCACACCGTCCTTCAGGAGAGAGGGGGGAATACCATGTATATAGAGCGCCCTCCCTCGCGGGGGTTCGTCACACGAGAATCGTGCCGGATGCAGCTCGCAACCTATACCTGGTATTTTGCAAGAGTGCTTTTCACCGTTCCTTGGTCCCACAGTGGTGTGGATATCGAAGCGCCACAGAGGCAACCGAATTGCATCACTGATCTAGGTAATGCTTCCACATGTGTACGCCGATTCAAAGCACCGTGCTGGGCACCTTTTACGAAAAAGGGGAAGGTTGACGTTGAGGGTGGGCTCCACTTTGGAGGGCGCATTTACGTTTGGGTTTGGTTTGGGTTTGGTTTGGGATTTGGAGGGGAGGGGATGTTCGTCCAGTTCGTGCGGTAAAGATTGCCAGGCACATAACAAAGGCAAGGCTAACAACACAAGAAAACGGACGGACGTCGGTACTGCTGTATTTAGCGTTGCATCGCGTGATTTGATTGGTTACTGGATCTTTATATCTTGCGTCTGTAATCAAATGTGTGTGACTTTGTCTGCTGTCTGCCCCTCGGTCTGCTGTCTACCTCTGTCTGTTGGCTGTCCCTCGGTCTTGCTGTTTGTCCGTCTGTCTCCAGCTGGCCCAGCTACTCTACCAAGAACCCCGGTAAGTTTACCTAGAGGCTTCCCCAGATGCCCGAAACTTTTGTGCATGAGGGTCACACCGGTCAACACACAGACACTCTTGATTGACAACGTGAAGAACCGCCGTGTTGTTGAGTACAAATTCCTTGAATAAAATAACGGCATGTAGAGCTTTCGTGAGCACTAAGCGGGGTGTTGTCAAGGAAATCGGCGCAGCTTTGTTCACGGGGGTAAACGGCTACTCCCGTGTGTGGACACCAAATGTCTCCGATTTCTGGTTCGCACCAACCAACAAACACCAATTGTATTATGTGACTAGCTGCAGAAATCCAAAGGTTCTTATTATTGAAGGAATCAAGGCCGGGCGATCATACCGAAGTTATTGTGCTCCATACCTGATATCCGGGGAGAAAACGTAGGCTCGATCAGCTGCTGACAAGATGCTATAGATGTCAGCCAAGTTGAAATTTACGGAACAGTTTGTTGACGAAAAAAAGGACTGTTACGTATCTTCGCCACAATTGCCTTTGTAGTAAGGAGGCAAGTACCGCAGCGAAAAAATTCTTCTCTATGGGTCTGGAAGTGGAGCCTGTCCTTTAGGAGAGGAACAAGGCGGGTATGCATATGCATCTCTATACGATGTGGTAAGTAGACTTCGAGAAGCGACGGGAAAAGGTGAGATATTTACAATGTGTCGAGCAGTATTCGACAAAAATGCGGCGGAGACGACGATAGAGCCTGCTTGGGGTACATATGTGCGTACACGAACTTGACCAAAACGGCAAGGGTTATGCCCACCGACTGAGACACAGGCACGGTGCAGCTGCAAAGAGGAAACAAGCTGGTGGATTGCTCTGTGAGAACCACAAAAAAAAACGTCGCCACACCACTACTGCGCTTCGTCATGCCACCCAACATACCCTTTTATCGCGATGTTCAACCGCACAGAGCTGGGATCGGGCGGAGATTTCAAAGTGTTGATGCCGCTTCCTGTTCCTACGGGATCATCATTGAGGGCTGTATTGACTGCTGGCAGAGACACGCTGTGTTTGCTGGGCGCACAAACGCTGGTGCCCAGGGTCCTCCCTGCCCCCCCATCACACAAGGACATCACGAGCATTCAACTCACAGCAGTCAGGTGGCCTTCTGGTATCAACAGGTCCGGGCAGACCCAAACTCTGGTAAAAATCGGAACGCGCCTCTTTTCTGTCACCTTCACGCAGCATATGTGGCACCTGAAACAGCAACAACCCCAGCCACCGATTACTTTGGTTTCTAACCCACCTCGTCCAGATGTCGCTGGAGCTCCAACAAGGCGATGTCAATCTCGCCTGCCGCGCGTAAAGCCCTGCCGCCCGCTGTAATATCAATGCTACTGCTGCTACTTTCCGCCATGACACCTGCCATTTTCCCAGCTCCTGAAGAGCGAGTCGTGTGACAAAGAGATAACCTACGTGTCCAGCGTTTCAGAGTCACAAAACGGGAAAAACCACCTCTCAAAAACCTACGGCTGTCTGCTACTATGCTGTCCCCTCTATCCAGCTATTGGCGTGGTCTCGCTCTCTCTTCAAACAGCTGGGAGACGGCAGCAGGCTCTCCTGTATTTTTTTTTTATGCAATTGCCCGCCTCAGTATCTGGAGATCCGCATCTCCGACACGCACGAAACCGCTCGGCGCTCCGCCGTCACTACTCGTCGTGGAGCGCCCTACCTTGTACTCTTTCGACCCCCCCCAAACGTCCAAAACGGCGTTCATATAAACAAAGACTTTTCAATAAAAGGGGAGTAGAGTACTGTACCCCAGCCGTTGCCACGCATGTGTGAGGAAGTGGGCGGTCATCGCGTTGCACGGATCAGCCAGACGCGAGATACGGATGAACGGGATCGTCGTCGACGAATGAACGTGCGTTCATAAGGTGTTCTTCGTGAACTTCGTGAATATAGTCTAGTCTAGACATTTTTGCCGATTATTTCGGAACATGCACCCAAAGCACCCACGTCAATTTTGTGACGTCTTGCAGGAGACTTTCAGGACCAAAAAAGGTGGCACCTGGTTGTGTCAGCTTTGGTTGTCTGCGATCTGGCAATCATCTGTCTGTGGCGATTGGGGCGTAACCTACTTCATGTATCTGTAGAGACTGCGGGGGTACGTAAAGATTGCAGGCGTACCCGCGTAGTGAACAAAACACCTTTTCGTCTGCACCTTCCCAACATAACATATATGAGACACACAAGACAGCTACCAAACTGATTTGTTGAGCCTGTTACCCACAGGGGAGATGTCCCTATATGCTGTCTGGGAAATCGTAGACACACAGGTAGTTTTCTCTGACGCTATGATTCCATTGTTAATCTGTCTCTGACTCTTTTCTATGATAGAGATGGACTCGTTGTGTCATATTAAGAAAAATAAAAAAAACAAACTGACTGAACGGAATTACACGGGTCGATCCAACAGCATCAAATGGCATGCATATATGCGGGTATATCCGCCAAAAACACGCAGTAGCAGCTGCGGTCCAAGAGAGAGTTGGGACAAGGCAATACTCTCTTAAATCCGGAATTCTCTCATGTAATCTATCTGTCTTCAACAGCCTGTCACGTGCCGTTCATTCCCTGGGACGAAGGTGAACCACTGCTGTGACTACCGGGTTCCACCGCTCGAACGTTGTTTTGTTCCCCGCCAATTTTTTCTGTTGGTGCTGTGACCATGCAGACTACTCGCGATCACTGACACAGCAGGTGGGTCTTCGCGGCAGCGAGTAAATTGACGGTATGCTAGCCGTTGCTGCTTCCATGGATGCAGGCAGGTCGTGGGGACTCCTGTCTGCTGGCAACTCGATGATACACACTTCTACCAGGGTGAGTTGTTGGTCGGATATGAACTTGCGGATACCTCCACACAGTGCAGGAGACAGGATGGCATTTGGACCCATACGCACCACGCACAGGCTATTGGCTCCACTACCGTACACTGACAACATCGCACACGCATGCATGCACTCGTTACGACTCCTGGTACAGTATCCTCGTCCCAGTTGAATCCATGAGAATAGCTTGTATTTTCGAACACAAACTTGCCGGAGTGGAAGCTTAGAGTTAAACTACCGTAGGGTACTGTGGCCGCACACCCTTCTCGTGCTTCTATCATTTTGCCAACTACCGCCTAAGAAAGATGTACGATTCATTCTTCACGCGACATTCATTGGGGTCACTTTCAAAGTTTGTTTGCCGAGGCGAGCACGAAACGAGTAGAGTTTTCCAGGTGCTTGACACGATGTGCTCTACCTGGAGCAATGCCCTACCCGCCCTAGACCCCATCACATGGAACTATTCCCGTTGCCATGCATCCTAAACCACAGATGAGACCGAGCGTCGTGCGCACGTCAAAGTGTTGGGACATATTTTCAAGGCGCGACGTTTCGTCGGAACTACAATACTTCGAAGGATATGGCTGGGTTGCTCCAATTGATCGAAAGAGTATAACTTGTCTATACACTTACATACAGACAGCCACCTAAAAGAGCAGCATCGAAGAGCCCTTGCATTATTATACAGGAGAACACGATCTACCCCCCGCTATCAATTACGGCGCCTGCCGCGAGGAGCATACGGGGCCGAGAATTATCACTGACAAACGCTCGCAAAACGGTCTTTCTGTAGTTTCACCGATCGTCCGCCACGGCGCTTGCCCCACGAAATTCGCAGGCATGGGCCCCCCCGACATCGCCCATGGCGTACTCAGGGGAACGGAGGGCAGCGTCGTCGATGGTTCAGAGCCTTGCCAGACAACGGGGGTTGCAAGCACCGCGCCGTCGGCATTCGCAGGCGCCACATCGAAGAACCGGGAGCAGCAGCATCGCCAAGGGGGGCGGCGGCGAAGCCACCGCCGTACAAACCGTGGTGTCTTCGGGAGAGGGGCCGAGAGCGAGTGGCGGTCGTCGAGATGCTGAAGGCACGGGTGTGGCCACGAGTTGTGGCAGCGGCAGCAGCAGCAGCGGCGCCGGCGGCGAGAGCAACATACATCCTCGATCCCAGGAGCGCCCTGTGCGGGACGCAAAAGGAGGGCAGCACGAGGCAACTACTAGAGCAAGCATTGGCAACGGGCCAAGCAGCGGTAGTGGCAGAGGTTCAAAGGGGATCGCCGGGTGCGGTGAAGCCTGGGGGGCAAAATCGGTTACGGCAGCTTGGAGTCCCTCTGAACGGGCACACAGCGGCGGAGCAAGCATGGGGCGAGGAGGTAAGAGCTCGAAGAGTCCTGAGGCCTGGGCATGGGTCGGAGGGGGCGGGGGGGCGGCGAGAGGGCGGGCAATGCTCAGCGCGTACGGCCTCCAATCCGAGAAACACAACCCAACCTGCCCGCGAGGTACCCCTAGCGACAGCGGTGTAGCGAGGCACGCACGCTGGCAACGCGATCAGAACGGAGGAGGTTCGCGGAAGTTGGAGGGCGGTGGCAGCAGCCGTGGAAACGAAGGTGGCCGAAAAGTCGGTGGAGGCGAACACAATGGCGGCGTTGGAACGGCCGAATCTCACTGCGACGGTAGCGATGTTGATCTTGCTGGCGATGAAACGTCGGACCAAGCTTCGGCCGCTCACGTTCAGAACGTTTGTCGCGGGAAGGGTCGTAAGCAGCACCAATCTGTTGCTCGTCACCGAAGATCGACCGCGACTAGCGATAGATGCTCCTCCGGAGAGTGCTCGGCTAGCTACGGGGATGCTTCAGCGGAATGCTCCATCGCCGGTGATGTTGCTCCCGCACGGGAAGACCATCGAAATGCACCGGACGGGTTCTTGGGCAACAAGATGGTCACTGCCGCAAGCTTTCGAGAAAGTGCCAGGCAGGCAGGAAAGACAAGTGCCAATAACCACGCGCAGCCAGAGGAATTTCTCGTACCTCCTCGCGGTTCAACCGCGTCCCCGCACCAATCCATTTGCTACGCTGCAGGCTCGGGACCGGCGGCCATGGCAGCAACCTCCCGACACGGGGAAATCCTAACCATGGACGGAAGGGGCGGGAGCGCGGCACCCTTGCACCGACCGCAACTGAGCCTCAAGACATCATCTTCTGCTTCATACGCACCCGTCCTGCCCGGCCTTGGCACGGGTACAGGGGCAGGAGCTGTGGTGATCGATACCGCCGAGGTCGGTAGTGGAGACGCTGTCCGAGTGGGTGGCGGCGGCAGCGTGGCGCGGGATAGCCACAGCACGCCGCCGGTCTCGCGACAGCTATCTCACTCCCTCCACTCCCCCTGGCAGGCCAGGAAACAGTCTAGGGGCCTCCCGCGGAGCAGAGGCGGGGCGGGAGTTGGCCGCCACCAGCACCACTCAGAGGAGCGCCGACTTTTGGAGGAAAGGCAGTCGTCGGGGTCTACGGCGGGGAGACTAGGCTCGTGCTTTTCGCCGGAATCGACGGAAAGGGCTTTGTCGTTCTCCTCCTATCCTGATTCTGATTCGGCGGCGGCCGTTGCGGGTGCTGTAAGTGAGCCGAAACACGACTGCAGCAGCACCGCCAGCGTGGTGGTGGCGCGGAGCGAGCGTAACCCGTTCGATCGGCTTCTCCATCCACACCACCGTGAAGGCGAGAAGGCCTCGTCTTGTCCTTCCGCTAGAGGCGGCGGCACGGTTGCGGCCGCACCTCACTCCGAGCTGATCGACCGCTTCAAGATGGCTACTAGACCCACGTCGCGCCGGGGCACCCGCAAGCAGGGAGGCGGAGAGGGCGAATGCGCCCCCGAGCCCGCGTTCTGCCTCTTCAGTCGGGGGGGCGTTGTCGGCGGTAGCGCTGCCGGTGGTGCGAGAAGGCGAGGCGCCGAGGAGGAGTAGCGGAGGAGGAGAAGTAGCAGGGAGTCTGGGAGGCAATGATTGAAAGACGACAACAATGGAACTTGTAGTACCGCGTGGACTGTCCGATACGAAGGACTGGTTGATTGTGGCCACCGCGGGCTGGAGGGTACCAATTGATGGTGGAAGAGACTCTCTCAGGCACCGGCAATATCGTTACGTTCACATTGGTCGTCCATTCGACGATCGATACATCGATACCCGCATCCGGGCGCATGTTTTTTTGCGCGGGGTGAGGTAATAACAGGAAGGGCACCCGTTCCAAGCTTTGTGTACACACTTTCAGCTCAATCTCCCCGGGATGATCCAGAGGAGAGGGGAATGCCTGTAGGTGCATTTATGCACGAGGTGTTCCTTCGTAATTCGTACCAAAAGACCCGCATGTACTGAATCCACCCAATTGAGCCATATGTGTACATACCCAGCAGCTGACGTCAAAGCTCCACCCTCATCTCGCCACCATCGGGAACAGCCGTGCTTGTTGTATTCCTTAATCAGAGCGGCGCCAAGCCCCGAGAAAGAAGCTACGACGCCACCGCTACCCGTACATGGCGTGATGAATCGACTTGTTATCCTGCCGATCGCCTACCCTGCACTCGTTATAAACGGAAACGACGGGTGGGTTGAACCGAAGTGATGTATCACACAAGTATACTACAGGGGAGGAGGCTGTTCATGGGATAACGGTTCGGCGGCGAAGGAAATCTCGACCAGTCGAAATCACTGCAAAACTGATATCTTGAATTTTCTATCCGGTGACAAGCTCGTGGCCGGCTGCCTACTCGTGTGGGCAATCAGACCAACACGCCAGACCATTGCCAAGCCCCTCAACTCGCGGTTCAGAACGGCACTGAGCCCGGAGAATGGAAATCGTGGTATTCGTTCGCGTGCTGAGTACAACTTCACGTACAAAGCATGTGACGATGGTAAAAAGGAATGAACCGCATGGATGGCCTGTTAGTCAAGGGCGAAAAAATGGTTTTCATGCTTACTTTTTATATGTAGGCTTCAAATCGGCTCACAAACCCTCGACCGAAGGGCCCGGCGAGTAGTCGTACTGAGTGGATAAAAACCTATCGGGTTGACGAATCGAATAAGTTCGATGCTCCCCCCTCTCAATACACGGAACCTTCGGTCTCCCTTTGTCTTCGCGTCCGAGAGAGTAAGGATCAACGCCGGAGTGACGGGGAGCGCAAGACCCTGTGTCCACGCCCTCCCGTGCACAGCACCGCACGGAACACAACAACTGGAACAAGGGTTCAACAACCAACTCGAAAAAAGAGTAGGCAGCATCCCGTCGAAGAAGCACCCAGCAGATCAGCTACGAGGGGAGAAGTACGTTCGGATGCCTCGCGCTGACACATCGTGATCCATCCGTTTCATAAATCCTCGAAAGCTTCGCCAGACGCCGAAACGCCGTGGGGAGACCTGATCCGTGTACCTACATCGCCTGCCCCAAAATATCCACCAACCCGACGCAAAAAACATTGACTACATTACATACGTTTGCCACTATTATGGCGAATGTGTGCTTTGCGTGTTGGTGTCCGAATTGCCACGACCAGCAATCAGAATAGAGCACAGCAAAGCAAGCCGCTCCAGCAAGAACGCAGTCCGGCTGACCCGCATCCCTGGCTAAAGCGGAGGGACAAAACCACATCCAAAGAGCAGCAGCAACAAATGAAGATCTGCTCTCGTTGCCTCCCATCTCGGATGAAGCAAAAAAAAAAAGAAACGCCGCAAGCATGATTAGAAACAGAGAACTTAGAAAAAAACATACAGCTAACGAGACCGACGAGATGCTACCAACTATACAACCACACGATAACGATCAAGGGGCGGAAAAACGCTACATACCGGCACTCCGCCACAAACACGACAATGCAACGGCTCTACAGGCACCATTAACACGCATATGTGCCACCTATTCATTTCTTACACGGTATCATGTCATTCGGCCCGGCCAGGTCCCTGCCACCATGCAAAACACAAACCAGTTTATTTGCATGCATAGTCTCGAACGGCGAGCGGCGGCGCAAACTGGCAAGTGCAACTTAGTGCCTCAACACAATCAATCTCCGAAACGAACGGTCGTCCTATCTATATCCCATCCCCACCTCCAATTTCTCTGGACGCCTGGGACGAAACTAAACTTTGCGGCACACCGTTGTTGGGAGTGGAAGCCAGCCAGACATCCCTAGTAGTGCCTAACAACAATCGGGGACACGCATATAAAATCCTAGATGACATGTTCCACCCGGGCAAATCAGAAGCAGCGACGACGCCCTCGCCTGGGCCAATCAGATGCAGTGATGACGCCCTCTCCGGGCCGATCAGACGATCTCTCCAGGGCCGATCAGACGATCTCTCCAGGGCCAATCAGAGGCAGCGATGACGCTCTCTCCTGCGCTAAATACAAGAAGCGATGGCGCCCTCTCCTGGGCCAATCAGAAGCAGTACCGACGCTCTCTTTCCCCGGCCAATCGGACGCCATTTCCCACGCCAATCAGACCCCCTCTCCCGAGCCAATCAGACGCAGCAGATGAGGCCGGTGCACTTCCTCCCCTCGCGGGTGGTCTCCTTGCTCTTCGTGGGGCAGATGACGTGCTTGCACCCCCGGCAAAGGCACCAGTACCCGAAGCATCCGCCTAGGCAACCGACGCATGGGCCGGGGCACCCCAGGTCTTCGTGAACGTCGAGGGCGAGGTCCGAAGCGTCGGTGCTGCGCGAGCAGATTGTGATCTCCATCCATACCTGCCGTCGGGTCGGATCGGGCGCGCGGTGCAACACGTCGCAGCAGTTGGGGCTCTGAAAGCTTGCAAAGATGGCGAGCGTGGCCGTGAGATTGACAGGCGACGATCCAAAAAACAACAGCTCTTGCGTGTACAGGCACAGCACAAGCATAGCTCGGGTGCGGTGTGGTCCAACACAACCCAGCAGTGGAAAAACGGATATCTGAGCGCTGAAAGCTTGCAGAGATGGCACGGGGCGTGCGTGCGTGGCCGCGAGATTGACAGGCAGCGGTCCCCGAAACACGCAACTCGTTCGCGTACATAAATATCCGTGGCGAACAGGAAGACATCCATGCATTCTCCAGCGTTACTGGCGGCAAGGGTGGTCGTGTACAGCCTGGTTTTCATGTGGGAATTCACAAATGTTCCGGAGTCTAGGGTTATGTGACGACAATATTTGTGCGGGTTGACACTTTTCGACAGAAGATCAACATATCGGACCTTTTCGAACATGAACCGGTGAACTTATGAGGGAGCACCCTCGAAACGTACCACCGAATCGATCTGCGAACAGATTTCAAGCAACCAACATTGTTCCATTAATTGGCAATGACCGATAAAAAACAACAGCAATCGGACAGTACATAATTTTCACCTCACGGAAGTCTTCCCAGCACATCCAGAATGTACCGTCGTTGTCGTCGTTCTCGTGCCCCACGGCGACCTAGGGTACAGAGCCAAATGTCACCCACAGAGAGAAAAAAAAACGCGGCAGTTTGGCAACTTTTGAAAGCCGAAGCGCTGTCACATCTGCAGCGAGAGGGAAACGTGAGCAGTGCTGACATCGGTACACGAGAACGACAACCAGCGACAAGTTCGGCACCAGAACCAACACGATACTGTACCGTAATGCCATGGTCCAAGGGAGACGAACTCATGAAGCAGGCCTGAATGAATTTCCTGTCGTTTTCAGTCCTGCGGAACGGACAGCAAGCCTCAAAAGAGTGGACAAGGCATAGAGGGCAGTCCCTGTTCTCCTCTACTCCTCCCCTCACAACGCCCAAGTAGTTGGGTGAGAGCCCGATCACGGAATGGTTACGAAGACGGAATCTTATGAAGGGCGTATCGCCCCAGTCAAACTCCAAGCAAAGCAACAACTGCTACGGTCATGGAAAACCGCAGCCGTTTGGTGGACTCACACTGATGAGCGGGGATTTCTTCCACTCCGACGTGCCGTCCGCCCAGCGCCCCTTCCACTCCCCCTTCTTGCCCTGGCAGGGGAAGAGAAGCAAAACCGCAGCAGAACGTGAAAAGACGAGAAGAATTGAGGAAAACCCCAGCTTAAACTTTTCTCTTTCATTCGGTTAGAGTCTCTAGATAGAACCTGCACGAAGCGACCGGGTTTGTCACCCTTCGGTGCACGCCGTAAAAAAGCAAGGAAACAAGGGAGTCCATCTTTGTACATTCATACAACAATAGACACGGGGCAAACATACATACATTCACAGACGACGACACAACCAACACAGATGTCACGCATGTATGTCCACGCCTGCTATCAAGCAACAAGAGCAGCAGTCAGCAGCATCCAAACCTAACATTGAGAACACGAACGATTTCAACAGACTTCACTCATCAATGGGAAAGGCTACGTAACAACGTTCGATGCTAAGTCGATGCAGAACGCCACCCCCGTCCAAACTCCAGAGACACAATTCTTTCACCCAAAACTTTTCGGGTCTGTTAATAACGCTAGTCGCACATGAAAAGCTCGAACAAAACAGTACATAGCGTGCGTGACTCGCCACAATGACGAATATAACCAACCACAAGCGAAAAGGATGACAACCTTTAAACGTGGCAGTGACGAACACAGCCACCAACAACGGCTGGCCGAACTCGAGAAATACGCTGTAGCCCAGGGAAGGGTAAACTTCTAATATCAGAAACAGGTACAGTAGGTGTCCCGGTATACTGCCGGTATGTGTCCAGGGGGGGGGGGACCGTCACAATACCGGCCACCGGCACTATTCAGAGTTGTGCCTTTATGGTGCCAAGCCGGCACTATTCAGGGTGTATAAATCCCTCAATAGTGCCGGCCTGGCACTAGTGAGGACTGTTCGACTTCGGGGTGCAGTACTTGCATCTTGCGGGGCTGACAGAGAACCAAACGAACGGTACACGGATCAATTGTGCCGTGGGCGGCGTTGGAGAGCTTCTTCACGTTTCGTGAGGCTGCTGGCCTATCGAAACACGGCTTTGGTCACATTCAGCTTAACTTCATCAGGTATATTTGTTGCACCATGGTTCAAGACCCACCTCAGCGCACACCTTAGGGTAGTGAACGTCGCCGCTGCCTCTTAACCGTAGACCGTGCTGCCCCATCACGAGGCACCTCGCTATCAAAAATGATCTACTGTATTGTTGTGGCGAGAAGGCCATCATACTATTCAAGCAACCTCGAAGGCACCCCTCCAAAGCGAAAGGAAGACGCTCATGCACGCATCCGATGTACGTTTAGAGGTACAACATGGATGTAGTGCTCCTTACATGGGCGCAACAAATCAGATGCAACCGAAAGGGGCGAAGACGACGGAAAATTCCCCTGTTCCTTGGATAAAAAATAGAGAGAAGACCCAGCCTTCAGAACCAAGAAAAACGACTGGCCAACCAAAAGATGTCAGTCTCAATGCGTTTGAAAACAGATGTTTCTCAAGGCCCGGATCTGGGACCCCGTGAGAGGGTGTCATGGAGGAGGCTGAGCTATTCTCCGGGTGAAAGACATAAACGGTAGCAACAGAGGAGAACTTCACGTGTCTGCCAACGCTACTACTTCGTGTTCGGAGTGTTTTCATCCTTATCCTTGTATTTACCGCCGCCGCTCTCACTACAAATATTTCCACATTTTTTCGGGCGTTTATCTCCAAATAGACTCTGTCCCTCTGCGGCGTTTGTTGTGAGGAAGGTCATCCCGCTTAAAGCGCTTACTCCCCTCAACGCATATGTTCCTCCTCCATCATTACTGCCATCCTTCGATATTCTTTCCACATCCTTCGTCACTACCACCATCTTCCTTTTCGCACGCCTCACTACTGAAATCCCAACCTATTGGTCGAGTTTGCTGTGGTGGAATTTGGTCGATCCGTAAATCATGACACTTGAAGACGTCATGCGTACTGACAGAAACCGAGCGATACTTGTAGCTCGAAGGTAAACCTCCTCCGAATCCTGTTGGTGTTTAAGGCTTGAGGCGAAAAAAGAAAAAAAGCTTTGTGGGGGGTGTGAACCGGCGCTATTGAGGGGTCCGATCGTGCCTGAACCGGCACTATAGCGGGCAGCCCTGAATAGTGCCGGTTTGGCACTATTCAGGCCTGTGTGCGCCAAGAAATTTACCGGCACTATACCGGACTTTGGCACTATTCAACCTGCACTATACTGGGACACCTGCTGTACGTCCTCATTGATTCAATCAACTTGCCTTCCTACCACCACTCGCCTGCACAACTGCACGTTAGTCACGGTAGACAATCAAACCAACTGATATCCACAACCCTCCCTCTCCCTTTTTGTTCTAGGTTCGGCTTCAACAGACGATCTCGCCGACGGTATCTACCCGTCGTCACGGCAGCGAATCAAACCAGTCAAGAATGTTCACGCCATAATATTTTTCGCCTCACCCAGGGGTTGCGAATCTGAATGAGCTTCTCCCCGTGCATGTCGATGGCCCTCATGATGGAGTACGCGTGGTTCTCGATCAACCCGTCCTTCCGCACTCTCTCCGACTGCGGGACAGCAACGGGCAGGCAAAACACATCCGTGTGAGCTCCGATGCCTGAAGCGTTTCGCCCTTCTAGGCTACATGTCAACGATGATACATTTTGGCACCTGCAAACAGCCTAGGCGCTACGGCAGCGGTTACGTCTGGCTTCACACTAGCCGATGCACTTCTCGCCCAGCCCATCAACTCCACGTGCTCGGGTGCAACAATACCGCACCCACCGGCAGGTTCCGGTGCCACGTACGTACGAATGCACGTGTGTACCACGTCCCAATCCGGAAGCCACGAAATTTCCGAACCAGCAACTGCCAATTGGTTACGAGGCACGTGTCGACTTGCCACCGCTAGCGCGGTTTCGCTGGCTGCACCGCTTTTCCTGTTGTCACTGCCACCATCTGCAGTGCTATCACGCGGGGGTTCCTGCATGCTGCCAGCTGCAGCTGCTACCTCAAGGCAAGAAGAGCTTACCACGGGGCCCGTGATGCTGCAGCACATGGCGCCCTTGCGCCCGTGCGCGTACGTCAGCAGCACCCCCCAAAACTTGTCGCTGTGTCATGTGTGCACGTTTGCGTTGTGGTGAGATTACACGTGCACGAGGCGTACACATCACGAGCGCAACACACCGAGTATCGGGGGGAACAGGAAGCTCAGACAAAATATTCATACTCACCTGCGCCAAACAGCTCCCTCTGCAGGCTTGTCAACAGGCGCCATGGCGTGCGACCAAACCATCGCATTGGGGATGTACAAAATATCGTGCAATTCGGTGTATACCTCGTCCGTTTACCATGTTTGTGTTGCGGGATGGTAGGAATTCGGCCAAACTCCCGGACGCTTACCAAAGGCCGGCTTGAATTGTGACACCAATCCAGCACGAACACCAGTAATGAAACGACACCAGAACACTGGCACAGGTATCCCAGACCGAAACCTTGGCGCGACACTGCTTGTCGCTTCTCTGCTACGTCACTGCTCATAAATGCCGACTCCAGCCACCACCGATGTAGGCGGAACGGCAGCCTGGCGCCAGCACAGGGCGTAAAAAGCACGCGCACATATCACCCGGCACTTAAGTACAACGCCCCAACTCTTACCTCCTTGAAACAATTGAATGCCCTCAAGCTTATCATTCACCCTAGTCCGATGCGTACCCTTGAAAAACTCAAACGTTGAACAACAAGATCGATCGTTCACGCTACTTCGTATGCACCCTTGCAACGAAACGTTCGTTCGACGCCGTGACGATCGTTCACGCCGCATGCGACACACACGCAGGGCGCAGCCTGTCGCTGCAGCCTACACACCTCTCGTGGACCTCCTCGGTGCCGACGCTGGAGGCGTCGCGCTTGTTGTCCGCGGAGGGCTTGAACAGAAACTCGTAACGCCTCCACTGGCCAGGCTTTCCCGGTCGAGCCGGCTTCAAGCGCCTATCATACGTATGACAAACACACACACGGGGCCCCGTCAATGGCATCTAGAAGTGTCTTGTGTTTTCAACCGCACTACTACTGACGTCGTTTCATTGGTCAGCCGGTTAGCGCGGTCACACAGAGGTACCAGTGGAGGAAACATACGTCAACCCTCAGCGTGACATGCATACCGTTGCTATCGTAACGCTCCCTTCACATACAGTAGCAGCCGGGGACAAGTCAACAAGATTTGGGAAGATTGATTTTCTCTCGCTTGTTATCTTCATGACAGTCGTTCATACCTCCTCCTCTTCATGCCGTTCGACGACCGAAAAAAGTTTCCGTCATCATGAACGAAGTCAAAACTTGGTGCATACGTACGTGTTCAGTCGTTGTGGCTGCTCCTGCTGCTGCTGTTGTCTACGTCTTTGCCGTCATTGTTGTTGTTGTCGTTGGCCCATCGACCAAGGCGCCTTCTCCTATTGGTACACATTTGACTTGTTGGGTGGGGTCACGGAGGTTGAAAAACAAAAGAAGCCACAAGAGAAAATAGAACAGTTCGCCAGGAACATAGTTGTCGTTTCACCTGTATCAATTTTAGTGCGGGAAATGGCCTACACAGCAGCAGTTGCACAAAGTCACCTGAAGGTCCACACGTGGTTCCCCGTTAGAACCTTGAGCCCCCAGGCCTCGAACCCTCCGGCGATGTTCGAGTAGCTGCCGCAGAACCTGCCAGGAACACCAAAAAAGCGCCGACGATTCGGTTAACCCACCAAGCTACCCACAAAAAAAAAACTCCCTAGATCAATCAACGTGAACAAACGTGCGTCGACAGCCAGTGCCAGTAACAGCATCAGAACGGCACGAGCAAATCTCCCTCCGTGCTTAATCACAATTAGAAAGGGACGCAGAGCTCGGGGGTGGGGCAAGATAGATACTGCCTGAACAAGTTATCGAAGAATGCCATGTGATGCAGACTGCGTAATGCCCGCGAAAACCCACCGGACAAAATGACACAACACTCAAGGGATTACGGCAGGAGCAGCTACAACAACACCGCTATCAACACCAGCCTTATCGACCACCACGATCACCGCTGCCAAAATGTTCAATCGAAATTGTCCCCGGCAGGGAAGATGCGGCTGTGTGGCTGTACGCAACAAGCACCATTTCACCGCAATCAACATGGGTAGACATAAACAAGTCCCGAATCGCGCGTGCTTACTTGGCGACGGCCTTCTCGAGGAGGACGACCCACAGCTCCTTCCCGTTGGGCTTTGCGAAGATGGGATTTCCGTGCCTGGTGGGGATGTTGTCATCTACCGTGATGGTCCTCCACCTTTCCTGCGTGATGTCGAACAGGCGCACCTTGTACTTGCCCCTTCACGGCAACAGAACGTCAAGATCAACGACACACACAAAAAGACAAAACAGGCGTTGCGTCTAGCACACAACGTCGTTTCGTTCTTCTGACACTCGAAGAAATTGACGGAAGGGCACCACCCTAGGCCGCATCCCCATAATCCAAGAACTGATTTTTCTCACGTTACACATGGCAACCGGAGAGCCCATATGCAACACGAAGTCAAGCGCTAGGAGGCGTCCATCTGGACCCTACAAAGAAAAGCAAGGTTCAATACGGGAGGGTGGTCGTGACAACAACATGACTGAAACCTTTTCTCCAACACGCTTGAGCCCAAAGCTTCGAGTCGTCTAGCCTAGTGACGTCGGATAGTACCACCTCTGGCGGCTACACAACACAAAGACCGTTTGGCATGCCGCGTCGTGGCGATAGCTCTCAACCACCATTACAGGCAGCATCACAACCTTCACCGGTAGTGACGACCTCGCTGTTATGCATCCGTTAGCGGAGTCACAACAGCAGTGTCACCTCCATGCCACAAGGCCTCATAGGCATAGAGGCGAATAACCACAAGCCTCATAGCTTAATAGGCACGCGTCGTCACTCTCCCTCCCTGCAAACACACAAAAAATCCTAATTCTTTCTTGCCTGTAGGAGCGTTCGCTGTTGACAAAGAGCTTCTTGATGGCACCAGGCATGGTGCCGGCCAGGGTCGCCATCGCAGCAACTAGCCAGCAGTCGCCCAGTGCCCCCTGCTTGACGTCTTCGGCCTTAACGCCCTGTATCAGCAGGGAGTTCGACAGGGGAGAAGAGGCAGGGGGTGCCGATAGGAAGCGTAGGTCGATTTCGTGTTTGATGGACAGCGAGCGACGCGAACACTTATCGACAAATTAACCTCAACTCGCCACCATGTTGCAAACAGAGTGTATTCCCTACAGCCGCAATTCTACTATCTTGGCGCCTGGTCGAGCTCGAACGACTTACCCAGCAACAAGCAAAAGTGGATTATGAAGGAAGGCAGTAGATGTACAACCTCGTCGTCGTGAACATAAGACTAAAACAAGCGCGTCACATGCCAACACGCTGTACGCCGGTGCTACTCAACAGACACAAACCGCAAAACAGGGGCTCCAACTTTTGCTGGCAGTCCCAAAGGCGAGAACATGGAAAAAAGCACGAACACCAATTCTTGATTCACCCCAGGCAGCGGTGAGAGGTTGTGCGAGCCTGGCGAACGCTGTAACACCACGCCCTGCCTGCCTGTCCTCCCGATCACGCCCCCTCCCCTGCGCGGCCGTCTCGAAATTGCACTAGAAGACAACGCCTACGACGTATCGCATGCAAACATACGGAGAACATGCCTTGTTGAAGAGGTGAAACGGCTCGTCATCATCGTGGGCCTTTATCAGGTCAGCACGCTTCCACTGCACCCCGCCGCCAGCCGCCTTAAACTTGTGGGTCAGCTCCTTCCCGATCGACTTGTCCGTGGCAGGGAAGCTCTGCTTGCGAAAATTATTGGGGCACATATCGTGTAAACTTCCCAAAAATCGGTGCGGTATGCACATTTTTAAGCAGGTGCGGAGGGAACCCCGACTGATGTGCTAGAGTGGGATGGGAGAAGACCAAACGGCGCAATCAACAAGTGGAATTTGTAAAACATCCAATACTTGGACGCATTGGCAGGGTGCTCGAACTCTTCAGACGAAAACAAATGCGAACCACCACGGTGTATCTTGACAACAACGAGTGTAGATCATGGCGTGAGCGAGTACGACGGTCGATGCTTGCCCGGACACGCGGCGTAGGCTTAATAGATAAAGGTTTGCTCGTGGCCTTGCAAGGAAACGAGGGCGCCAAGTGAAACAAAAAATTCTTGCTCGAGATCGATCGTACTGCAAGAGCGTCACAACATACTTGGAGCTGATCGGTTACACGAATTAATTCGGACACTGAATATATTCCTCGCTATGTCTCAGCCTCGTAACCGGGACAGATTTGCGCGGCATTGCTCGCAGACGTGCAAATCAATGCCACGACGCCGAAGGGCACTCTGCCTTGCTCACAAAAAATTCCAAAACCGTTCCACACAGGAAAGGTGTTCCCATTAGGGCTGGGCAAAATACAACGCCGCCGCCGCCGCCTCCCGGGCCGAAGCCGACGATACCATAGCTGCTCCCGGTGACGCTGCTCCCACCGCCGCCGGTCGGGCCGGGGCCACCCGTGCCGTCGCCGCTCGCGCCGTCAACGCCGGTCGTCCCACCTTCGTTCCCGCTGCTGCCGCCGCGGGTGGCCATGCTGCCGCACAAGCCGCAGAGATGGCGCCCTCGTTGTACGTCGGCACGAGGTGGCGAGCCCCCCGTGGAAGCCCCAGCATCGCCCGCGGTGTACCCCGCAGTTCCGGAGGGGTACATCAACTTGTAGCAGTCGCGCGCGTGCGATTCGCAGGGGTTGAGGTAGAAGCATCGCTCTCCTTTCGGCTCGATCTTGGTGGCGATGTGCGCGTGGTGCTTAGGGTCGTTTGCGCCTCTGCACGTGTGTTTCATGTTCTTTGTGTCTTAATTGATCAAACAAAAACACGACCAAATCGGGCAACCAAAAGTATTTACCCGAGTCATTACACCGTAAAGCATCGAAGTAAACCTGCATCGCGTTCACGGCCGGAACGTGCGGGCAAGAACCTGGATCAGGGCTGCACGGGAAAAACCAAGAAGGACGACATCGTGATTGACCTCATTCACGATGTCGTCCTTCTTGATTTTTCCCGTGCAGCTTTGATCCAGGTCCTTGCCCGGCCGTTCCGGCCGTGAACATGATGCAGGTTCATTGCGATGTCAATACAAATTGTGAACATTGAAGGGTGACTGTGATCACTCGGGCAAAGATTGTGGTTGCATGACGANATTGTGAACATTGAAGGGTGACTGTGATCACTCGGGCAAAGATTGTGGTTGCATGACGAGAATAGGATGTTTCATTGGCAATAAAAGACAAAAGAAAATAAAACACATTACGAACAGACAGAGGAGCAAATGACGCCAAGCACCACCGGCGCATTCCCGTCAAGATCGAGCCGAAGGGAGAGCGATGCTTCTACCTCAACCCTGGCAAATCGCACTCGCGAGACTGCAACAACGTCATTTACACCTCCGGAGTTGCGGGGTACACCACGGACATCGTTTGGGGCTTCTACCGGCGCAAGCCGTTCTTCGGCCTCGTGCCTACGTACAACGGGGGAGCCATTCCTGCGGCAAGCGGGGCAGCATCGCGGGCCGCAGGCGGCAGCAGCGTGAACAGCGGTGGGACGACCGGCATCGACCGCGCGAGGGGCTAGGGCAGCGCCGGCCCCCGGCCCGACCGGCGGCGGTGGGAGCGGCGGCACCGGCTCCAGCAGTGCCACCGGGAGAGGCAACAGTAGCGGCGGCCTCGGCCCGGGCAGCGGCAGCGGTGACGCTTGGCCGGCTGAAGAATCGTGCTCAATGTCTATCACAGAGTCAGCAATAGGTGGGCAAGCGTTAAATGACCTTGGCGCTTGGCGCTGGGGGTGTGTGTTCTCGTTCAATCTCCCAGCTGGTGAGAACAGAAGTGGCGGGCTGAAATTGGACTACAGCGGGTCCAGTCGTATCTACCCCGGCGCCAGAGGAACATCAGCCAGGACATCACCGGACAACCTCCCGTTGCTTCTGACTATTTGCCGCGTACAAGCCACTGCTCGCCTCGCCCTTGTCGCGTTTCCTCCATGACAGCAGAAAAAAAAAAATCGAAATTCCAAAGTTGACCCGCAACATACTGCTTGTGTGGGTTTGGGTGTATCTGTCTTGTGTAGGACGTCCGAGACGTCGCAAGCACGAGAGTGATTCGACTATGGCTGACTGCTGATGTATATGTCGTGGGAGGTATTCCTCGAGTGCAGCTCTTACCAAAAAGGCAGGACGAGCATCGTCAGTCAACTGCTGCGGCCACATTGAAGTTGTGTGCCCACGCTGGCTATTCGAAGCATTCGCACTTCGCGAACCTTTTCAGGCAAAACATACTTGCGAGCGGGGGAAAGAAGCCTCACCGTATCCGTGAAGGTAAGTCCACACCCGCAGCACACATGCCGCAAGAAGCCGCGGCAGCAGCACCTGAGCATCCTTTGCATCGCCACCCCTATGCAAGGCAAGACGTAGACTCTGGTGCCGAACCACAGGAGGAGGAGCGGAGACAGCACGATCCGCATGCAGAGAGGCCACTCGGCCACGCTTTCGCCCATCATGGTTGCAGCTGCCGTGCGCGATCGCCTTTACGCTTCGTAGAAATGAAAATCAAAGACAAAGTCCCCTCCGTCGTTGGACTCCAACAACTGCTGACACTGAGCTGGCCAGCCTCAGCGAACGCCAGTAGCAACCGCAGGCCCAGGCGCTACCTGCGAGAACTTGTCCTTTTACCCCGGTCACACCGCAGTAAGGGTCGTCCGCGTCCGTTGCACCAGCTGAACCTGAGGGAGGTGATCGTGAACCTGTTTCTGTCGAGACTACCGCAAGCGCTGTGTACCCCACGTGGCAACACGGGCAACGTGCCGATGGAGAGCGTGGCAGCGGCGCCGAGAACATGGGAAACTTCTTCGGTGGTGCGTTGTGGGGGGTCCGCAGAATCTGATGCATACGCTGAGGTACCTCTCGAGGTCCTGATGCACAATCAATGCTGCTCCACCCGGGTTGCAAGGGGCTCCGTACACCCCATTTTTCTTTTTTT
>CACKRE030005189.1:1613-11993 GCA_902602495.3 Ectocarpus sp. CCAP 1310/34
TGTTTTACAACGTCGTTGCCAAGCGACGAAAACACAATCCCGATGGCAAACACCGAGGGGGGGCACAAGAGAGGTGGTGANATACAGCTCCCTCTAGCAAACCTAGGGCCGTGTAGTGCCCGTCCACCTGGGTGTCGCAATTGTTGATATTGGGTCTTGGACTGACCATAGGTACAAAAAACAAACGGTAACCTGGTTGCCGAGTTCACGAAGTGAATTGGCTTGTTTTACAACGTCGTTGCCAAGCGACGAAAACACAATCCCGATGGCAAACACCGAGGGGGGGCACAAGAGAGGTGGTGAGGGTAAAAACTGACATGTCGATGGCGGAGTTCAGCCGGTACTGCCGCCAACAGCATCCACCGTGCGCCCTTCTGGTGTATCTCAAGATGTTCGTGTTCAACCTACTTCTTTAGGTACGCCCACTTCTATATTTCAATCGCCCCAAGTTTCTCGGCCCACCTCTTCGCCGCCCACCTCATCGTCTGCTGGTTCTGGACGTTACAAATCCACTCCAGCAACAACTTTGTGGTGTGGGCGAAAGGGAGGTAAGATGGTGAGCGGTTCACCCCAGCTGACCTCGTCGTCTCGGGTTTTAGAAGTAAAATCGGGTCTGCAAACGAAATCAAATTCGGCACGAAAATGGATGTAGGCGTCTGTCCCGGTAACATGTTGATATTTGCATGCAGCAGATCGTTTTCTTTATCCTTACCGTGAATACGCGAGAACACAGGGTAGGAAAGAAATATTTTCGAGAGATGCGATTCACCTCCTTCGATCTTCTCGCGGTGGACTCCTTCGACTATAATATTGACGTCCTGGGGGTGCGTTACTCATGTGATGAGCAGTGTATGATGTCGGAAAAAGCTAAGCTATTTGGAGATACAGCCACGTGCGACAAAATCATGGCCAATTCTGATCCGGCGCAACACAAGTCTTTAGGTCGTCAAGTACGTCCGTTCGATTATGCTGAATAGGAGCGTCGTCGTGAAGAGATTGTGCTTACGGGTTCGTATGCCAAATTTTCTCAGAACGCTGCCATGAAACAACATTTGTTGGCTGCAGGCAATCGTACACTTACAGAAGCTAGCCCCTTTGATATATACTTCCTCTGTATCATAAGTTAGGGTACCTAAATGCAATAGATTGTCTGGGTGCAACCGTGTTAGTGATGGTAGCATAGTCGGGTTTGTAAGAAAGATATAATAAAGAAGAAGCGATGGAAAAAAATAAAAATAAACGAACATCTATTTCTGTACCTACTATTGGTCAAAATGTACCCTATTTTGGCCTGTTTTGGGAATAGTTTTGAGAAAATATTTTGGGATTTTTTTGAGAATTCTCGACAAAATTCTCAAATCCATTTTACTACCCTACTCTAGCGATGGAATCGCCCCCCAGCACACCACCTCGCAAAAGGGGCACCGAATTATCAGTTGGTAGGCGTTATGCCATGGCGGTAGAAATTGCGATGGGCATTCAGCCGGGGTTGTCAAAAAGGGCCCGTACAAATTTAGGTACCCTAACTTATGATACAGAGGAAGTATATGTATTATTTTATTGGCTTGCCTGCACACCATCCACATGTTGCAGACCCGTTTAAATGGTCGACGTCTGGCAAAAAATTGGTTGGAATAGCATTGATGAGAGTTCGGCTTTTACTGCGAGATCGCCCGCTGGCGGGCGACGCTTCTGCCGATTCTGCTTTTCCCGAGACCCCTTCTTCCCAGCTCCCTTCACCGCCAAGGCGTCGTATTCACGAAGTAGCCTCAGCGGGAAGGCCGCCGGCCCACGATGACCAAGATACTGGTTCGGCTGGCGCGCGTTTAGACGCTCCTGGGGATCATGCTCCTGGAGTGCATCTTGTTGCACCCACTTTTTTTTGCGATGATAAACCTCCTCTTTTGGAGTATGGGCCTGATCTGGTAGGTGGAACTCATTCAATTGATTCCGATTCTTAAACCACCCGAGTTTTGTTACATGGTGGGCCAACTGCTGCTTCGCGACTTCCGCGGGTGGCTTTTTTGGTTTTTGGCTCTCCTGCGTCCTTCGTGACCGATTCTGTGGTAACTGCTATGATCGCCGCTGGTGCTTTGACACCGGGGAGTATTCGCGTGTCGCCTTCTCGCCGCTGGGATGGGTTTGGCGATGGGCCTGCTCTCGAAACCACCAAATCTAATCGCCTCACTGTCAACTTCCTGAATGAAGATCGCGCTACAGCTTCTTTGGCGGTTTGGGCTTGCATTGTTCCAGACAAGGCCATGGGACATGCTGTGCTTTTGGGACGTGACAGTTGGATGCGTTTCAATTCTAGGACATTTTCAAGTCTCCCTCGCCCTGGACCGGACGGTCGTGTAATGGGTAAGCTCACGCTTTCTACGCGTTCTTCGGCGGGAGCTTGTGTTTACGCTACACATGACAAGGCGCCGGAGTCTTCGTTCCACCTCAAGTATGCCGGCACTTCGGGTGTTTCTTTGGGACCGAAACCTGCTCTCATCGAGGTCAACCTCGTCCGTTCTTCAGGTTTGCCTGCTTTGATTGGTGAGTATTTGGGGTTCTTTCGACCTGAAGTTGGTGCTCTTTCGTCTCCGGATGCGTTTGTGTCCAATGGACTTCAGCGCATCCCCCTCGCGGGTTGTGCTGAATTGGAGCCAGGTGCGCTTCTTGGAGTTGCCGCTGCGCCCTTGTTGCGTGTGCCTGTGGAAACTTTGACCAAGTCTTTCACGTCCTCAACTTCGTCACCTTCGTCGACTTCGCCGTCTTTGAACTCCTTGGCTCCGTCGACATCGACGACAGCCTCTCGGGTCAACACCGTTGATCCCAAGCCAGAAGCACGACAACCTTCGAACCCCGCGCTAGACCCCCCTCCGCCGAAACCGCCCCCACAAGAACTGATGGATCGTCTGTCAGACGCGCAACGCTCCAGCTTTTCGCGTTTGTGGGATAGATTGCCGCCACACATGCATGCCATCGCTTTTGATCGTTATGACCCTGAATGGTCGCCAGAGGCTATTGATTGTTTGGCAGATGCATTGTGCAATTATTCTGATGTGTTTTCCACTTCGAAGACGGATTTTGGTGCTTGTGATGTTTTGCCCTTCAGCATTTCTGTTCCTCCTGGGACGAAGCCTGTCGCTCCACGTCCCCACCGCATCAACCCATTGATGCAGACGAAGGTGGACGCAGTTTTGGATCAATATTTGGCGGCTGGGCTTTTTACCTCTCCGTGGGCCTATCCTTTAGTGGTCAACCCCAAGAAGAATGGCTCGGTTCGCATCACCGTCAACTAAAAGCGCCTTAATGCACTGGTGGATTTAGACGGACAGCCTCTTCCGCGCGTGGACGGAGTTTTGGGCTCTTTGTACACAGGGAAGGTATTTTCCATCTTTGATCTCAACTCTGCCTTTCACCAGATTGTGTGCGACGAGGAGACCGTGCCTCTCACAGCCTTTTGCACGCCGACACAGCTCTTTGAGTGGCTGCAAAAGCCGCAAGGAGCTAACGCGAGCCCTTGGTGGTTCGTGAAGGTCATCAACCGTGTGGTGCAAGGTCTGGACCGCGTCTTGGCGTATTTGGACGATGTCATTTGCTTTGACGATGAACCTTTGGAGCATGTGCGTAACATGATTGAGTTTTTCGCCTACGATAATACAACCTCAAGCTGTCCCCAGGGAAGGCCCGTGTCGGAGCTAGTCACGCCAATTTCCTGGGCCACACCATCTCCCCAGCCGGCGTTAGTCCGGATGGCGACAAGGTCCGGGCGCTCACGAAGATGCCACAGCAGGCGAATGTCAAGCAACTTCGGAGTCTCCTAGGCGGTTTAAGCTACTACGGGGAATTTCTGAAGAACCTTGCCACCAAGGTAAGACCGCTCAACGCCCTTCTCAATCAAGACGTTCAGTTTAAGTACACCCCGAGCATGGTCACGATGGTTAAATCGCTGCTCCACGACCTTTCCCGCCCCCCGATTTTGGTTTTCCATGACTGGGATGCGGTTGAAGACAACAGCCGCCCTCTCCGTTTGTGCTCAGATGCCTGTATAGACGGGTTTGGCGCTTCCCAGAGCAAGAACAGTTGAATGGCACTGTGCGGCCTATTGTGTACATTAGCCGCGCTACTCTTCCTGCCGAACGTAATTGGACCGTTTAGAGGTTGGTAGCATTGTCTGGGCTATTAAACCGCTTCGCGGATACCTTTGGTCGACCTTTGTCATGTATTCTGATCACAAGGCTTTGGAAAGCATTGGCAAGGTTGGCGAACACAATGCTCGTGTGCAACGTTGGTTGGAGTTTTGTCTAACTTCACATACAGTTTGAAGTACACGAAAGGTTCGGCGAATGGCAATGCGGATTTTCTTTCGCGACTGCCGTTGCNTAATTGGACCGTTTAGAGGTTGGTAGCATTGTCTGGGCTATTAAACCGCTTCGCGGATACCTTTGGTCGACCTTTGTCATGTATTCTGATCACAAGGCTTTGGAAAGCATTGGCAAGGTTGGCGAACACAATGCTCGTGTGCAACGTTGGTTGGAGTTTTGTCTAACTTCACATACAGTTTGAAGTACACGAAAGGTTCGGCGAATGGCAATGCGGATTTTCTTTCGCGACTGCCGTTGCCAGCGAGAGAGGAGGACAAGACCGGTCCTGACAGCATCGACGGTATTGACCAAGCGGGTGTTTTTCTCATCCGGGCTTGCGGGTTCACCTATCATTCGTCTTCTACACCGGAGGTCGGTTTGGGTGGGCTCCGCCCTCCTTGTTGCGATGGCGTTTTTCCACCCTCTGCGTTGGAATATTCGGACTATGGAGATTTTCGCAGACATGGACCACGCATGAACGAGCTTGCCTTTTCGCCTCCTTTTGGAGTTGATTGCAGGAATTTTTCGGGAGTTTTCGCGGTTTCGCCCGCTTCTGGAGATACTGTGCCTGTTTCTGCGTCTCCTTTCGTACCTGTCAAGTCGCATTGTCCACGTCGGCATGTCCACGTTTTGTCCTCGTTGCCAGAACAAAGACCCCTTGTTTCTTCGAGGACTAGGGCCAAGACTTGAGCTGCGTCAGGTTCTCCTGTCGCTGGCCCCACATACTTTAGGCGACAGCCAAGGGCTACTGTAGTCCCTCGTGCTTCGTCGCCTGTTCGTCGCCATAGCAGGTCTCGTCAGACGGCCAAGACAGCTGGGACTACTCCCCGCTGGTCTGGGATTCCCGTGATGCCTACATCGGCGCCTTCGTCGACTGTTTCGATACCGCCGGTGATTTCATCGTCGTCTGCGACCCCTTCTTCCCCGGTTTCGCCTTCTCCTAGGTCGTCATCTGGGACCGCGCATTTTTCTGTATCTTCTTCGGCTGGTTCGTCAGGAGATTCTTTTGATCCAACCGCCGACGAATCTTCCTATTTACAGGATTGTGTCCAGAGTTTCAACACTGTGGATTGGGCTCGGGAACAACAGCGAGAGAGTGAGTGCATTGTCGCCGTGCATTTCTCTCCCGAGGTTCTCCATCCCCACCTCCGTCGGGCTTGTTGAATGTACCTGCCCCCCTTTGCTCCCCTAAGCTACCGGATGTGTTGACATTGGCTTCAAAAACGCGGTTGCATACAACCGACGCCAACATCACGCTTCTAGTTCATTAATCGGCGCCTCGGCCGGTTGGGCGTGCTGGAGGTAGGACCACTCGATTGCCGAATACTGGGGAAGCCCGCATCTACATGCCGATGTTGATGCACCCATGGGTCTTCCGTGCTTGTCACACGATTGCTTCGTTTCAGTTGGGAGTACACCGCACTATGCGGCTGCTGGAGCTCTTTTATCGGTGGTCCGGCATGGATCGCTCGGTACGCTGGTGGCTTCGGTCGTGTTTGATGTGCCAGGCTCGCAACATTTCACGTCAGACCACTCGATGGCCTGAAATTGCCATGCCTCTGCCACAGGGTCCCGGCATTTGGTAGGAGTCGATTTTTTCAGACCTTTGCCGGTGACTGTCAAGGGCAACACTTACATCTTACTTGTTCACGGATCGCTTAAGCCGCCGTGCGGATATGTTTGCGGTCACTGCGGCCGAATTCACGGCCACAGGGACCGCATATGTGGTTGTGAACCAGTACATGACAAAGTGAGGATGTCCAACCACTTTGTTGTCGGACAATGGAATGCAGTTTTGCTCGAAACTCTCCTTGGCTATCTACGACGCCATGAAGATCAAGAAAGTCACCTCGAGCGCATACCACCCGCAAACCAATGGAGGTACGGAACGTAAAAATCACGCCACGGCTCAGGTGCTCGCTGTGGTTGTCAACGAGAAGCAAACGGATTGGAATGTTCATTTGCCACACGTCGAGTTCACCTACAGCAACTCTGTCAATCAAGCCACCGGGCTAGCGCCGAACGAGATCCACATGGGACGAATTCCGCGCTTACCGCTTTCGATGTTTGAACACCCTACAGTCGGTGGTCGTCAGAGTTTAGATCGCGACCAATTGGAGTACTGCAATTTGGCCGTGGACCGTCAACGTGAGGCGTACGATCTCGTTCGTGAGTACAACGCGCTGAAAGTTTCGCGTGTCGAGCGTCGCAACTCCCCTCTTCTTGATGCCATCAATAAGCTTCCTGCGTTTACCGCTTGAGGTTGGGTTTGGGTGTACAACACAGCTGCCACCATTCGGCGAGGGGCCAAGAAGGACACGGATCAACACGTGCTCAAGGTTAAGTTTTCGCTTCCTTGGACAAGACCCTACAAAGTTCTTGCTGTAGGTCCCGCCTCTGCTGAAGATACTCCAGATGGTCGGCCTTTGGGAAACAAACTACTGTATCTGGATCTTCCTTCGGAACTTTCTAGTCCGGACGCTCGTGCCCGTGTGTCGGTCTTAAATTTACGATGCAAACTCTGCCGCAATCCGTATGACACAAGCGATTTGCCGCAGTCTCTGTCTGCTGATCTTTCGCGATATATTTTGCATTCTTTTGGAGCCAAATGCCCACCGTTCCATGTCACTGTGGATGATGTATCTGCGCCGGTTGGTCGTCTGGAAGTGGACTACATTTCGGGGCGTCAATTGATCCGACACCGTAACGGCATCATCGCGGTATTGTGCCAGACTCACTCGATTGGCCTCACCACTCCGTCCTGGGAACGGGAATCCGACGTGGATCAGTTTCGTCGGCACATTCTTTTGTATTGGTCTAACGAGATTTGCCAAAGCAAGCAGGGTAATCACAATTATCGCCTGACTCGTACTCGCGCAGCACACCGCGAGCTTGCGAGGTCTCGAGGAGAACGGTACATGCCTACAGGATTTAGTCTTGTGTCTCACGAGACTTGGCTTCGTCGATTTAGTGCCTCTCTTCTACCAGTAGGCGCGAGACTGTAGCACAAGGCACGCGATGGCCTGTGGTGGAATGGTCAAATTGGGGCCCATCGGGATTGATCATATGTGGTTCGACTTTTCGATGACCCAGGTCCCTGGATTCTTCCCCTGCCCGCGGTATTTTACTCTACCGCTTTGGACACGGCGTGCGGATCGTGGTGTTTGGAGAAACATCGTTCGCGCCCCTTGGGCAACACCAATGTCAGGGCTCCGCCTCGTGCTTACTCTGTACCGTCAGCTGTTCCCAGGATTTCTTCTTGGCGTTGTTCCTTGGTCAGCGTGTCTGCCTGCTTTGGTTTCTGGCTTTACAACTTTGAGTCTTTGTGTCTTCGCCATTTCCAAACTGTCTTTTGTAGATGTGTTTTTCTATTGTTTTGTATCTTAGACATTGGGACACGAAAAGAAAAAAAAAATGAAAAGAAAAGAAAAGAAAGAAACGAATGCCAAGACTAGCAAACAAGTGTCCACTGTCCAACTTTGTCGTTTCTCCGTCCTCAGTTGTTGCTGATGAGAATAGACGAGTGTGTGTCTCTTTTTGAGTAGGTTGTGACAGAAGACTATCTTCCTGCATCGACCGTGCCTTATGTCTTTCTCTTGTTGCTTGCATTCCTTATTGGACTGCCGCGACCTGGATGCATGTGTGTTCACTTGCTTTTGTGTTTCTCCCTTGTTGCCCGCCTTCCGAAATGGATTGCCGCGACCTTTGTTCATTCTTTTGTGTTTTCTTAAAAGTTTCTCCCAGGCTGTCTGCAGTCACCAGTGCATTGCCGCACCTTGGATAGGTCGTGCTTTTATGTTTTGTGTTGCTTTTGGTTGCTTCTTTGACGCCTATTAGTAACAAGCTTTAGCAACCTTCATGCTCTAGCTCGCCATCATTCACAGCGTGTAGTCGAAGCATGGGGGATTCGTTCCGCTTTACCGAGTGTGGTTTCGATGGTGTTTGTCTCTGAATACTTGGAAAAAGAGTTCCCCAATATTTGGGTGTCATCTACCTCTGAAAGCTTGGAAAAAGAGTTCCCCAAGTTTCGTCGGTGTTCGTTACCTCTGAACACTTGGAAAAAGAGTTCCCCAAGTTTCGTCGGTGTCTTTTGGCCTCTGAATACTTGGAAAAAGAGTTCCCGAGTTTCATCATCCATTTTCCAACTCATGTTTGATTATTTGAGCTTCTTCTTTGACGGAGGCGTGTCGACTGCGCTCCATGCTTCGGGACTCCATACCGTGGCGTCGCCTTCTCCTGTGGCCTTCGTCGACGCTCGTCACCACCCGCTTCATTAAACCTTTCTCCGTCATCGTCACCTTCAGGCGAATTCTGAGTTTCAGTGTTGTGTGTGTTATATGTTTCAGATGTTTATGTTGTGTGTGTATGTCTTCAATATCGCCATTGTGCGCGGGATACGGGCGGTTCGTCGCGTCCCCTTCTCCGCCCTCGACCTTTTCTGTCCTGGAGCAATTAGTTTTGCTTCCTTGCGCTACGTTGGTGGGTAGGTTTTATTGCAGGCCTAGACATGATCGGTCCTGTTGGTCATTCAACCTATCTATCTGTGTAGTCATGCCTTCCTTACCAGCGAAATCAACTCTATCGCCCTGAGGTGGTGTGCCTGCCGCGGTTTTCCATTGCTTTTTTTAACTTGGGTTTTGATTTAATTGGTTGTCGTTATTGGCGTAATTCTGGACTCTTTCGGGTGGTCACTCTCATTCCTCCAGTTGAGATACGCGCCCGTGCGCGTGAAAGAGTGGTGTGTGGCGTTTTGATATTGATTTTGTGTTGTCATTTATGCTAATAATGTGCTTTGCAGCATTTTCTTACCTAGCTATATCCCCTTCCATAGGTAATAGCATCTTCATTGAGCCGCACTTGTGTTGTCAATTTGGTCATGCAAGCTTTGTCTCATTGGTGGTGTGAGGGGTAAATTCGGGATATTTCTACAGCTACCCTTTCCTTTGGATGCTATTGTGAAGGGTCATATCTTTCGATTCCGGAGTATTCATCATCAGCTCTTCTGGATCGAGCTTATTGGATTTGAGTATAGAATCTGTATAGATGATCTTCAGCGTGGGCTAGTGTTAAGGAGTGTTGCTGTGGGGCTTAGATAGGGTACCTCTTGGTCTAGAATAGGATGTGCGTTGTCCGGGAGGTATACCTTTGAGGGACCATACCACATCAGGACTCAGCTATCTGCGTACCCCCTGGTTGACAAGAGGATCCCCTCCTCAACCAGACCTTCCTCGCTCTGAATTCAAGCAACATCTCATTTCTACACAATCGTGGAGACAAGGCATCACGCGACCGTACCTCTTTCTTTACCTAAGGACCCAGCTGCTTCCAACAGCTGGAGCTCCTTTATATCATGCCGTTCTTGATATTTTTGCGCACCCCGGTGCCATAGAGTAAATCGGCCAATTAAGGGACGCTTAAGCCACCTCTCGCGCCAACAGCTCGTTCTCAGGCGTGAGAACGAATTTCAAGTGTTTTTAAGTATCGGACGATAGGGTACATTGTAGACTACCTCTCTTAAAAAAAAAAAAAAAAACGTAAGGGCAGATGAGATAGAGCTAATGCAGGGCACCTCAGTGTTTAACGAAACATGGTGGAAACACCCCCCCCCTCCGCTCTAGACTTAAGTGGGCGGCGCTGTTGGCAAAGCGCTGTAAAACACGCCACCCCAAATATAGTATGCGCTACCAAAGACGCGTGACGCATGGACGAGTGGAGTGAGGATAGCTGTTTACGGAAACCTCACAGGTTGAGTGATGTAGGAGATTGCCGGACACATAGACGTGTTGAGTGATTATAGCTGTATATTGAAACCTCCGGGGTTGACTGAGGTTTGAGATTGCCAGACACATGGACGGGTTGAGTGGGGATAACTGCATACTGAAACCCCACGAGTTGAGTGATGTCGGAGTGCCGGACACATAGACGCGTTGAGTGAGGATAGACACATACTGAACCTCACAGGTGATTTGTGATGGAGATTGCCGAACACCTAGACGTGTTGAGTGAGGATAGCTGCATACTGAAA
>CACKRE030005190.1:3429-23858 GCA_902602495.3 Ectocarpus sp. CCAP 1310/34
GGGGGGGGGGGGGGGGGACAACACCACAATCGGTGCGAGAACCCCCTCGACAACGGTATTGGACACACCACGTTTGAACCCTAATCCCCCACGTTTTATGCTTGGCACGGACGACACTCTACGGTGTATGTTTCCAGGCAGACTGCGTGCTGTTTTCTCACCAGTTCCAGGTCTTGCGTAGTGCAGATTTGACCGCGAGCCGAAGGTAGGGCTTCGTCGTCATGCACATCGATGCCGTTGAACCGAATGGATCGAAACGATCCACGACCGCCGAGGTCCGGCGTATTGAGGGTGACCTGGACCATACCAACGCAACGAAATACACCCGATGGTCTTCACACAAGTAAAGAAAGCGCAGCCATTTCAACGCAAACTCGAACGGATATGTCTAGATAATCGCCCTCTACGTTGGCGGTCAAAATTCTAGACGCGAACAAGAATAGAACCACAACCGCCAACCGCTGGCACGCGACTGTGGGCGACCCTCACCTTCACCTCTGCTCCCTGGCCGTTCCTTGAGAAGACCACCATATCATTCGGTAGTCTTGTCACGGACCAACCCAAGGGCAACGACTTGAAGCGGTCGTGGTAGGATACGCTCCACTCGCACGACTCGATACAATACAAGTTCGTTTTGTTGCGCTTGCCCCCGTCGCGAACACAGAAGTAATCCTGGTGCTTCTTCAGTTCACGCGAGCATGACGACAGCCGGTGTGAGCCCAAGAGGATGGGCGGAGGGGTGCCGGGGATGGGGAGGGGGGGCGCAGACGAGAACCCCGAATATCGCATGGGAAGGCGACTTTCACAGCCGGTCGCGACTCAGCGGCAAAGGGTACGATACACTACCAAACACAAATGTAGTCTCACGGGCGCACTCAGAGACACGCCGGCCGATCACACGACAAGAATACACCGTACCTCTAAGATGGTACCGAGGTGGCGTGCCATTTGTGGAGGGGTCGCGTCGAAGTCCACTATACCCGCAAAACCTGACGTGGCTAGCCAAGCACGCACCCAGCCTATAACTTCCCCGGCGGTTCCGATCCTCGGCGTGCCGGCCCGATGGTGGTGCTTGAGATAGAGGCACAGAGGCAACAAGGTATTCAGTTGCGTGCCATCGTTCCAAGAGAGTCGGTCGAACTCTCTAAGGGCGATATCTCTTGGCGCTTCCACCTGGCAAAAGACCGCAGAGGGACGAGGACCGGGGGACGACAGGGGGCAGGAGGACAGGGGAACGGATAGCGCGACACCCCTATGGAGAAGCGAGGCGTAGAGTTTCATCCACATGATGCGCGCGTTCATCAACAACTTTTACACGCTGGAGACATGGGTCCTGACCCCTACCCCCGGACTCTATGGTGTAGCACTTACCCGTTGTCTCGGAGCGCCGCGACTGCTCTCAACCGGAACATGGCTCGAGCTGGACGTGGCATGCGCTCGTTTCCTCGAATCCCCCGTATCTTTCCCCGGCGTTGAAGGCATCAATTCAGCCTGTCGGAAGCCATCACAGTGGGAAAGATAACGTACACCGGAACTTGGAAGTAATTTATGCATGCACATGTTCATGGATCGACTTATAAGATCTGGTGCACACAACCACCGTGAAAAATGCCGCTAGCGCCTGTCGCCGAAGCTGTAGTATAATCGGGCGAGGGCACGGTATGCAGAGGGTTTCCGCTTCTCTTCGCTGCGGTAGATACAGCAGTAGTTTAGATACATTTTACTACACGTATAACGATAATAGTGACAGGCAGAGTTTTTGTAAAATCTGTATAGTAAAGACTCAATACTCAAATAATGTCTGCACTCACGGTCAGCAAGAGCTCTCTCGGGCGCGGAACATCGAGGACAAGGCATACCTACCGCAAGCGACAGGGTGCCCGTCAACGTCATCTCCACATTGCTAACTGCCAACAGCGAGGAACTGAGAGAGAATAACGGTCCGCATCTCCAAAACCAAAAAGCATTTTTTTTTTTACCACAATCCATGCACTTCTGGCGAATATAGATATAGTCTAGATTCCTTCATCCTGGGCGCCGAGAGGCGCGCTCGTGCCTGCATTGCGAAATCCTGCGCTCTCGTGCGCCTAGAGCTCTTTTTTTGCGATTTCTCCGCGCCTAGGCCTCGAATCGACGCGAGACCTGCGACTGCCGGTAGCCCCGCGCTGCGAGGGCCTCGCCGGCGCGTGCCTCGCGGTAGGGGCGCCCGTGGCGGGGCGCTAGCGAGCGCGCAAAATCGCGTCTACGAAGTCTACGGCTCCTTCCCCAATCAAACGCGCAAATCTTAACAGCGACCAGGCCATTCGGCTTTCGGGGTCTTTTTGGGCGACGGGGCGACAGTTCCGACATAATCCCTCCAGCTGGCTCTTTTCCTGCTGAATGTACTTTTGCTGCTGAATTACACAGTTTCTCCGCTGTCTCCGCTGTTGAGTCTGCATAATGTACGTACACAATAAACTTAAAAATTTCCCGACGGCGAATTACATAATTTCCCGACGGACTTAGTTCTCACGTTTGAACAGTGTTTCTCCGCTTTTGATTGATTGTTGTTTTGGCGTGAGTGATTGGTTCTGTAAGCACGAACAGGTTGTTTTGTTTTCGGCAGAACTTTAACTATCTTTATCCGGGTTTATTTTCGGGACAACTTTTACTATCGAAATCGACGGCGAATTACATAATTTCCCGACGGAGTTAGTTCGCACGTTTGGACAGATTTTCTCCACTTTATGATTGATTGTTGTTTTGGCGTGAGTGATTGGTTCTCTGAGTACGAACAGATTGTTTTACTTTCGGGAGAACTTTTACTATCTATGTTTATCCGGACAAAGAGATACAGCAGTCTAAATACGAACATTCATTTCTGATTTACTGTCAGGAGAACTTTCACCATATTAGCCTCGCAAGAAAAAGATCTGCAGTCTCCAAATACGAACAGGTCCTCGTTCTTTTCTGTTTTCATTTCCGGGAGAACTTTTCCTATAGTTACCGTTACAACAAAAAGATGCAGCAGTCTCCAAATACGTGCCTGCTCACCCCGACCAGCATGCATTACCCTCCTCTATCCGAATCTTCAACACATCTCCTTCGACGCGTGGGAACTTCCAAGCGGGAATACGGCGAATTCCGGGACGTTTGTCGCGCAAAGAAAACCGTCGCCGCCCTTCCCGTTCCGCGCAACACCCTCTGGCGCCACAACCAACCTCTCTCTCCCGCAACTGCTCGAGGCATGTCTAGCTTCTTTGAACAAAACTCCCCCCACAAGAAACCCAAGCCCGGGCACACCTCTGACGGTGGCACGTCTGAAATCGAATGTGGAAGCCAGGACATTCATTCGTATCTTCTAATACTTAAACACGCACATACGAAGGGAGTAAAGAACCGTCGACAGACGGTAATTCATCGCTCTACTCTGGATCCTTACTCGGTGGGTTATTTGCTCCGACAGGAGTCGGGGTGGGTCTTTATGGTTGGTACCGAGAGCCACGAAGGGTCTCGGCCAACGCCCACTCGCAACCTTACCCTAGCCTTGACCGAGCACGCTCGGTCACCGCTTGACATTCCTCGTCACATCTCAGTAGAGGAAGCTGGCCTGCCTCCGGTGGTAGGCATATACCACCTGAGCGGTCTCTGTGTGTTTTTCTCCTCGGTTCACCCATTTTTCCAACATGGGCAACAATCAGAAGAGGAAAGACAACAAGGCCGATCCGAACCAGCAGGCGGGCACGGGCGCCGGTAGCGGTGCTCCTCAGACCCCCTCAGCCATACCCAATTTCAAGCCCGCACAGCAGCCTACACAGCAGTCCCAGCAGTATTCGGGGAAGAAATCGCTGCCTACGCTTCCTTCGTCCGATCCATCGGCGATAACATACACCCAACGACTGCCGTTAGCGACGGTACCAAACTCGTTCCGCCATCAACCACCCATGACACCTCCACCACGGACCACTCTCTCTTTGCAGTACACCGCAGATTTCAACGACTTCATCAACTTCGTTTACCCTGATATCCATGAAGACGCTCGCCACCTTAATGANCCATACCCAATTTCAAGCCCGCACAGCAGCCTACACAGCAGTCCCAGCAGTATTCGGGGAAGAAATCGCTGCCTACGCTTCCTTCGTCCGATCCATCGGCGATAACATACACCCAACGACTGCCGTTAGCGACGGTACCAAACTCGTTCCGCCATCAACCACCCATGACACCTCCACCACGGACCACTCTCTCTTTGCAGTACACCGCAGATTTCAACGACTTCATCAACTTCGTTTACCCTGATATCCATGAAGACGCTCGCCACCTTAATGACCGCGCTATCCTAGCAACCACCAACACTTCCATCGACTCAAGCAACGACGCCATATCTTCCAGACGCCATGGCGACAACGTTACCTTCCACAGCAGTTCTGACACACTCATAAAAAGATCATAACAACCCTGCATCATCCACCGCCTTCTGCTCAACTGAACATCTCANTCCATCGACTCAAGCAACGACGCCATATCTTCCAGACGCCATGGCGACAACGTTACCTTCCACAGCAGTTCTGACACACTCATAAAAAGATCATAACAACCCTGCATCATCCACCGCCTTCTGCTCAACTGAACATCTCAATAACATTGACATCCCCGGCGTTCCTCCCCATCAGTTGCATCAAATCGGATGCTCTGGCAATGTTGATCAGGAGTTGAAATTTTTCCGAGGGCCTCGTCAACGGCCAAAAGGTTGTCATTCGGGGAGTATCCCCAAATTCTCGCGTAGTCCGAGTGGAACTATTAAGTGATCACTCCATCGTCCTCATTCCTCGTATTTCGTTCCACGCTCAAGAAGGAAGAAATGTAGAGTTGTGAATCGGAACGATGTACACGATATATATCGTCCGATATATATCGATATCGGTATCGAAAATTCGTGCCGATGTTCCGACCGATGTTTTCTTAGGGGCTCCGTGAATCAAATTTAGGGTATGCGCAGCAGTACGGAGCCCCTGTACGCCACACACACACAGCACAGCAGCGCAGAAACAGCAGACAACAGCACCATGTCCAGAACCAACCGGGAAGTAGACACAGGGAGAGACCGAAGGAGGGTACTGCTGAGGATACGCGACAATACATCAATCTTAATCTTTTTTTTTTTTTTCTACATTCCGTGCGATGTTTGCAGCTGAAGTCAAGCCCTTTTTGATGCCGCATTTGGGCCCATTTTGACGGGAAATGAAAGGAAAATGCACCAAATTTTCTGCCTCCGGCGGCGCCTCCGGCGAGGCCCCCTCACCAGCCGGGGGGGGCCGATGGGGGGGCTCGCTTCGCTCGCCCCCATCACGGCTCGCTGCGCTCGCCCGATATTTTCTCCGATATATCGCCTACGGCGATATATCGGAGAAAATATCGTTATATCGGCTGCTGCGCAGCCGATGTAAAATATATCGTTTTTTTGTACCGATTCACAACTCTAAAGAAATGACATTACCTTTAACCTTGTTCAGTTCCCTTTTGAGAAAAGCATATTCTCCAACATTAAACAAAAGCCAGGGGCAAACTTTGTCCCGTATTGGTCTAGACTTGCGTTGCGACTGCTTCTCTCACGCACAGCTCTACGTCGCTCCAAGTAGAGCAAAGTATCGAAAATCTGTTGTGATCCTCGTGCCTCATTCCCATGTCCTCAATTCCACAGCACACGTTGAAAACTGCGTCTATGATCCTTTCACAGAAGCCGCCACCGGTCACACATCTTCCACTCCCTCGCCTCCGCCAGATACATCTAACACTTCCAGCTCCTCTCAACCTTCGCTTCCACACCCTCCTACCCCACCACAGAGGATATTGTCTATTATCAGTGAGATTGGTGATGCTGCCTGCGGCTTTCGCGCTATTTCAAGACGCATATACAACGATCCTAACAAACACGCCCCAAGTCCGCTCTGAAGTTCTCCGATACGTGCACCAACATCGAAATGATTCCCACCTTCAAAATATCATCACAACAGGAAATAATTCTGAGTACCTTAACATTCTCGGGGAAGGTGCACGCCAGTACACCTCTCACAACAATTACCTCCAGATTATGTCCCATCCCAGAGCATATCTTGGCCAGCCCGAAAATTTCGCTACCGAACGCACCTACAACATTACCATCCACTTTTTCATTTCGCCTAATTCCCTACCCGATCCAAACGCCGCCAATCTCTCTGCACTTCACCTCCTCTATAATGAAGCAACTCTCCATTATTCGTCCTGCGTACTAACTCCTCCTCCTCCTCCTCCTCCTCAACCCCACTTATCCCCACAGGTCTAAAACCCACAGGTTTATGGCGTGTGACCCCCAACTCCTACAATACGAGCTCTACGAAACTCTCCTCACGAAGCACTACGCAGAACTCTATGAAGAAATGTTCTACACCGATTCTGCCTGGAATGGTTTAATCGCCATGGATCGCCACCGACAATCGCCATCAGCATCACGACCACGCAGATCAACTCGCACAATTCGAGCGGGATCAAGCTGAGTTCGATCAGTATTGCAGTCACCTATATATCTCGTTCTCTACACGGGCGGAGTAGTCTCTACGCCTGTCTGCTTTCCTAGGACGGGGGTCTATGCGCATGTTGTTTTCTCTTTCTTTTTCCTAGAAAAGCAATCGCGTTTCATGCCTGTGAACACTTCGTTTCGTTTTTTAGGGACTACTCAAGCAGCTTTTCTACGGGGGCGGAGTAGTCTCTTGCGCAAGTCTCTGCGCATGTCGGATTCTCTTTCCTAGATACACCTTTTTCAGGCCAATCGTTTCGTTTTTTAAGGACTACTACCCCAGTTTTTCTACCGGATCGGAGTAGTCTCTGCGCAAGTCTCTGCGCTACCGGATTCTCGTTCCTAGGAAAAACCTTTTTCAGGTCAATCGCGTTTTTCATGTACATGACTCCCCTCCTTTCTCAACCTCAATTTTTCAATTTCTCGGGAATAAGGCTCTTTTTTCTTTCGTTTCTAAGATTGTTCCACGGGCAGAAGGAGCGTCGTGGGAACGTCGAGCAGTCCGTTACGTTCTTTCAGAAGGTGGCGTGGAGTGTGTCCTTCGGAGTTCGGTGGCTGCCTTCCTGCTTGCGATTCAATAATGATGGAACTCTGGGTCCAATCCACAACACCAACCATCGAACACCTGACATCGTATCCACCCTTCAGCGGAGCGGCGGGGAGTCTTTGCGCACCCGCCGCGAAGCCCCTTGTGATTTGTTCTCTTCTTGTGTGTACCTAGGATACATCGACCGGATCAGGAGTAGCAATGTGTGACACATGTGTGTATCATCTATGTCGTCATCTTCCATGATCGGCAGTGCCTCCGAGCCTACCTACTACCAGGTACAGCTGACATTACGGCGTATGATTGACGGTTAGAATCCGTGGTCGGGGGGGCTCACGCGTTCACGAACCGCAATATAACACCGCCATGCACGTGCATCCGTACATGCGTGTCACAGAGTCCATCTAGACTACACACCTTCAGCGTTCAAGAAACGGGAGAACAATAACCCTCATCATACTGGCACGGAGACTCGTGGTCGCAATCGGCGTGTTCTGGCGTTGCACACGCCCCACTTTCATCCGAGGCGAAAAACATGCGCATGCATTTGTGTGTAAAAAACAAACACAAACGCTGCTGCTGCTGCTGCCTCTGGGAGAGGGTCCCTCGCTGGCGGGTGAGATTATGATCCGCATTTTTGGCGAGTAATCTGGTTGGTTGTTCTTTTTCACTGTACGTCCGCAGACACATTCTGACAGCACTTCAGACAGCAGCGTTGTGCCCCGCCAGCTTCTTGTTCCATGCCTACCATGGTGTTTTTGTACAGACAGCACTTCAGACAGCAAGTATGCTGTAGTCGGCAATCATTCGTTTTGGTACAGAGTGGGACAAGTAGGGGGTGATGTTGCTGTAGTCGAACGGTGAGACGGACGTGTAGTTCAGTTTTGGGCACGCGTACGGTGCTGCAGGGATTATATATAGGTGTAGTAGTACCTCTTCGGGCTCTTGTACACCTTTTTCTTGCTACGTGTGCGTGTTCTTTAGATCCTCAGATGGCTCCAGCACTTTCGTGACCACGGGCCGAGAGTCTTTGCTAGATTTTGGCATTTAGCAACTGGCATACGGTTTAATGTGAAGTCAACAACAATCTGCGTACACGAGACCATTTTCCAAACGGGTTTCTTCCCAAGAGAGCCTGAGACATGTACTGACGGCACACGCGACGGCAGGAAGTGCCCCCACTCCAGCGAGACAGACCCGCCTGCGACGTGCGGGGTAGAGTCGGATTTCGGCTCGCACCTACCCCGGCGTCTTGCCCACACGAGGCCATGACACAAGGACTCACCAGGAATGAATCCCGCGCTGTCCTGGCAAATAACCTCCCTTGTGATGGTGTGGTCCTGCCCTGCGAGTACGACAGCGGGCTCCACCCCGGTTGTGGTATGCGAGCGTGATGAAAGTGGGGCGCAAGGTGGGGCGGAAAAGGGGCCTAAATTGCTATGGTCAATGACTTAGAATATATACACTTGGACGGTAACTCTACGAGATCTACGAAATCGAGGAAGCTCGAAGTTCTCATTCTACGTAGGCGTGCATCCGCGCATGCGGGGACAGATGAGGACAGGGCCTCCTGCACAAGGTCTTCATTGTACACGCCTTTTTTTTTAGGTCATGGACCATAGCCTAAATTGTTTCCGGAATGCTCCATGTACGCCTGCACACTTTGGAAAACACGGGTAGGGTCGCGTAGCTCTGCGCTCCTCTGTCAGCATCGTACTGAACCTTGTTATTGTCATTTCCAATTGAAAAACGCCTTCAAAAACGTTCAAAAACGGGAACGACTATTTGCAATCCATGGATTGTAAAAGAGAACCACAGCCCAAACATCCACTTGGGTCGAAACCCCGGGAAGCCGCCCAGAGCGTCCCCGAAGAGGTTCTCCTCCCTCTAATACAAAAACCGTAGACATAGAGGTAGCCTTTCGCTCACGCTATGGATTCATTGCTAATCTATCTTAGACTTGTTTCTGTAGATAGAGATGGATTTGTTGTGTGATATTAAGAAACAGCTACAATCACATAATCACGGCATTCTTATTCAAAAACAGGAGTTCCATGAACGTAGCAATGGCGGACTACAAACGGGGACGCAAACGCTGCAGGAAGCGTCGGCGCTGCCTGCAGCGTTTGCGTCCCCGGCTGGAGACAGCCCGTGCCAGTGCCCTCATCTCTGAAGCTGTGATGCTCCGATCAGTGTCTCGTTGCGCGAGGCAATGCTCCTCCATATATGCTTCGCAAACGAGCCCCCGTCGACCGTGGCGAGACCTCAAGAGCGATGCCTTGATCCGATCGTTGCGCACGGCAGCAGCAGAGATAAGAACGGCAGCAGGGGCACCTTCGTGCGTTCAGAGGCGGCTGGGCCGTCACAGCCCACCACCTTGGCAACGCGCTAGTCGGAGGGCGCTGCTCAGCACCGCCAGCGGTAGTGGTGACGATGGTAGAGAAACGGACACGGAGAAGTCAGTCACAGGCAGCACGAATACTTCGGAGCAGGTCGACGACCCTGATGCAGATCCAAAGGCGAGTCCTGGGATACTAGGATAAGGCCTGAGCAGGATGCCGTAGCTAACCGTACATGCACTGCATGGCGGGGGAGAACCTGGCACACTTGCAACAGGAAGGTTACCAACTCGCCGGATTTTGGTGTGGTTTGTGGTAGCGGAAAGTCCTTCGGTAGTGTTGAAGTCCGCTCTATTTTGTTCCAACGGGTCTGAGCACATCGTCGTAGCTATGGCGGGAGTGGCGTGTTTGACATCAGTGCCCAAGTTACAACACAGGGACTCGGCAGCTGATGGAGCCATACTCTCTGTGGAATCTTAATCTTCCGTCACTTTATTAGCTGGGGCACGTCTCTCGTCCTGCGGTTGTCCCTATCGCCATACTGCCGTACTTCCATTACTTGTATGTAGGCTCATCGATGTTCGATGTTCTATGTTCATGTTCTGGTCCGAAAGAACCCGCATCATGATGCCGACGGTAAAAGCGTTTCTGTAAAAAGGGTGTTTGCCCGACACGAGATAAGGTGCCCCAAACCTTATATACTGACGACATGTGGTGCCCACATACCCCCCCGGATACGAGCGAGCGGACAGCTCAGCATCGTAGACAAATACGCGGGTACCACGACGTACCCCCCGTAGCATGTACGGTACCCGGAACCCGACCGGCTGGCGGCGGACAAAAAACCACCCATTTTCACGTGTCCATATTCGAACCCGGGACTTTGACATTGCAGGGATGACATCCTGCCGCTGACGCCACTGTAAAAGGGGTATTTGCCCGACACGAGATATGGTGCCCCAAGCCTTATATACTGACATGTGGNTACCCCCCGTAGCATGTACGGTACCCGGAACCCGACCGGCTGGCGGCGGACAAAAAACCACCCATTTTCACGTGTCCATATTCGAACCCGGGACTTTGACATTGCAGGGATGACATCCTGCCGCTGACGCCACTGTAAAAGGGGTATTTGCCCGACACGAGATATGGTGCCCCAAGCCTTATATACTGACATGTGGTGCCCACATTTCGAGACATTGTTAGTTTGGGGCAGGAGGCACACAAAAAGCTGCAAGTCACCGACCACAGAATCGGCACTGCTGCTTGGTGCGCGTACATATTGGCATGCCTCCCAACGAGTCTCTGGGCTGGGGGCACCTTCATCTGCTGTCCTCAACTCCCGGCCCCGCTTTCGCGCCGACCGCACCGGCACAGATCTCCCCCTTGGCTCTGACCGACCAAGCTCGCCATCTGCTGGAGCTAGCGCGGCCAGAGAGCAAGCTGATTGGTGGAGCGATCATGCTGCTGCTTGGGTCAACCACGATCTCGCTGGCGGTGCCGAAGGTGATGGGCGGACTCATCGACTCGGTCATGCAGGAAACTGGTGAGACTTGTAGGTTAACAAGCATGCTCTCTGTGTCGACATCACCCCACGTGTACCATGTGGGTGCAGGAGTCAACCACCACCCCCTCCCCATCTTCGACTTTTCCTTCACACTGCCCCGCTTTTAATCCGTGTTTGTTCTAACGCGTGCGTCTTCTCTGGGCTAGAGCATAATTTCGGCTCTACTCCCCCTCCAGTCTGTCCCCATCTGTTGATAGTTTCTTCTCATGCACGCTTCTCTCGTCATTTAAGTCTCGAGTCTGTCCTTTTCCGCCCCTTCTTCTCGAATGACTCTCGTCTCCCGTCCTTCTTCCTATTCCCGGTCGCGTCCCCTCTCCTTCCCCACGTCCCCTTACTCTTCGAGCGCCGTCGGCGCAACCCCCCTCCCCCGCCCCTCTTCCTTTCCGTCCACGGGGCCACTTTTCGATGCTGCTCTCTTGCATTTCCGAGTATGCAATGCTTTACTTCATTCGGATGTGCCTCTCTCTTCCGTGCTGGCAGTTGGTTTTAACTCTGTGTCGCTGCTGTCGTTTTTCGCCCCGTCTTGAACTCTACCGTGAAAAAACAAAGGAGCGTACACACCTTGGGAGGCAGCGGGCATCCTCATGACTCTTTTTGGGGCCCAGAGCATCATGCTTACGGGAAGGTAAGGCAAGGACAACACGCAATAGGCGCGTTCATTCATTTTCAAGCCTCAGGATATGACACCGGCGTGGGCAGTCGATTGTGCTCTGGTTTCTGGTCTACCCATATGTTAAAATACAAACATTGCGTTTTTGTTGTTTTTGTTTACTTCCAGTTTTGGGAACGCAGTACTGTAGAGGTTCCTGTTAATGCCCGCTTGTTCAAGGCCGTTTGCCCTGTTGAAGGCCGGTGAAACCGCTTGGCACAGATGGAACATTCAAGCTGTCTCATTCTCTGAATGAAGCCGGGTGCCCTATTGAAAGCCGGTGTTTTGCCGTGGCACATGGCGGCCTAAACAGGGACTTTTTCTGTTGTTTGGTTCTTGGTTTTCGATCTATAGAAAGTAAACATAACCTCACAGAAGGACAACCCGTTCGAGATATAACCTCAGTCGAAAGGGATGTGATGAAGTCTTTTCAGTGAACGGAGGAAAACCGCCTGGGTACTGGACTTATTTCGACCTATTGAAGTCTATACACTGATTTATATCAGTGATACCAGCTGGTGCTAAGTACAAATAAAATTGATTTCCAGTTGTGAAGGCTCAATATTGGAGGAGTCGAACGATGCGATGCGTCCCCCCTCTGATTTGGCATGGTTTTTTCGGTGGCGCTGTGGTGACGTCACCCAGACGTGCGCTTGCGACGACTCACACAGCGCACACGTATCCAAATTCTCGCCTCATCAACGGCACTACTTTGTTCCCTCTGCTCCGTCGCCGGGTGGTGATTTTGTTGCCGTCACTTCGACGACGACGACGACGACTCGGATGCGTTTCGAAGGTCGGCCCTGATGACTGTGGCGGGCGAGCGGGTTGCCGCCAGGCTCAGAAACCTCGCGTTCGGGTCCATGGTCGTCCAAGAAACGGCGTTTTTCGACCGAAACAGGTGCTACTTGAGGAAGGGAGGGGAGGGAAGGGACGGATGCTATTAAAGAAAAACAAAATGTGGAATGCATAGACGGGATGAGTCGTAAATGTCTTGCTGATTTCACTGCTGTGTTTGGGTGGAATCATAGTCACCCAACCTCGGGTGTAAGAAAAACCAGCGTTATTTATGACCTTCGTTTTCTGGGTGTGACTGTTCGCTTGACTCATTCCCTACCGTCGAGTCTAGCGCCTTTTTTTGCTCGCTGTTTTGCTGCAAAGTATTGTTGTCCCGTCCCGTCGCTACTAGGCTACAGAAACAGCAAGTGGGCCCCCCATTTTGATGAACCATAGGCGACGAAAGAGTTTTTCGCCATACGTACGCCGTTCGTTCTTGTAGTTGTCTGCAGCCTTGCTGTCTCGCCTTCCCTCTCTCCCCTGGTCAGTTGTAGATTGCACGACCAAACCTTCGGCACAAGAGCCGTTCTGCCCGCACTCGATCCTTGTTCGTCGTTTCCTGCACACAGCACGTGCTCACGTTGCAATAAAAAGCGTTCCTACCTGTACGCACCACCGTTGCCTCTGTCCCCATGTGTCTCGGGAAGGCAATTTTGTATCTGCAAGGCTTGTGCGGCTTTTTCCGCGTCGCCCCCCCCCCGGTGTTTGCCATCGGGGTTGGGTTCTCGTCGCTTGGCAACGACGTTGTAAAACAAGCCGCCCCCCCCCTTGTGTTTGCCATCGGGATTGGGTTTTCGTCGCTTCGCAACGTTGTAAAACAAGCCAATTCACTTCGTGAACTCGGCAACCAGTTTGTAAACGTTTTTTTTTTTACCTATGTTTTTTTTTTGGCGGTAACCATAATGGTGGTCGAGTAGATCATGTTGTGCGGGGTCGATAACCCTCACTCCGCGCAAGGGGGATGATCGCACCACGTTGTGTTAAAATGGTCAAGCACCCTCGAGGCATTTACACAGTGCGTACAACTGTCTCAGGAAGTGAAAGCACCAGAAAATAAATTAAGTCATACGCAGCTGTCATCCGTACGCAAGGAAGCAAGCACATGATGCCGAACACCCGCAGCAGGATGCAGCGCACCCTTCATGCGACCCGCCGAATACCTCACGGCGTTTCGCGCTTGGTGATGTGAGAGCCTGGTCCGGTGATAACCCGGCGTGCTCCGTCCCGGCTTTAAAGGGTTGCGAAGTCAATGTCCTAACGACACGGCATGCACGACTATGAGTACCCCCCCCCCCCCCCCCCCCCCCCCCCCCCCCCCCCCCCCCCCCCCCCCCCCCCCCCCCCCCCCCCCCCCCCCNCCCCCCCCCTCCCCCCCGTGCCTCCCTCCGCTTGAAAAGTGGCACTACACCGCCGCATTCCGCGTTTTCCCCCCCCCCGCCTACCCTACCCTCTCCCAGGAACCCTTCGCAGAGTATTTATGAAGTAAACACGTTGGACAGAGCATGCAATCGGGGAATAAGACAGTTAGGGTTAGAGCCAGGGAAAAGGGTCGTCTGCGTACACCGTCCCTGTTCTATTTCCTCTCAACCTTCATATTCTCGCCAAGGTGGAGTCCCCACCGCCGCACGGGACAAACTGACGACCGTCACCGCTCGCTGCTTGTCTGCATGCACACCCCCCGATCGCGACGACCGATTGTAGGAGCGGGGACCTGGTGAACCGGCTTGCCAGCGACGTCCTCCTGGTGCAGGGGAGCGTCACCACCAGCGCCGCGCAGGTACTGTTGTATTGTACCGAGCACACATAGTCCAATCCAGAGCACCCCCCCCCGTACACAACCGTCGCCTTCTGCTCTTCCCCCCCGGGCAAAGACCGAGCATGCCGCCTAAATTGCGTACGTAGTCCCGTCCAGAGTCCCCCCCGCCCCGTGAACCCTCTATATTGCCCTGGAAACAACTCTTCCTCGTAATCCTCGCCTTCCTCTTGCCCCCTCAAGGACCGAGCACGCCTCTTACCGCTGTAGCTCCTGCAAGAACCGTGAAAACGAATTATATCTACATTGAAGAGAGTATCAGTTTGTTTGAGGCTAGAACCCCCCTCCCCCCCTCCCGCCCAGTTCATCTACAACGTTCCTATAGTATGTAGTCGGAACCAATAAACCGCTCAACCAAAATATTCGGTGCTTGATCAACGACCTAACTCGCTTCGTCGGCAGGGCCTGCGTAGCCTGCTCATGGTCGTCGGGTGCACGGGGATGCTCTGCAACCTCTCCCCCGAGCTGGCGATGGTGTCGGTAGCGGTGTTCCCGCCCGTAGCAGGCGTCGGCGTGTGGTTCGGGCGGAAGATGAAGAAGCAGCAGAAGAAGGTTCAGGAAGCGCTGGCGGCCAGTAGCGCCGTGGCCGAAGAGGTGATGTTGTTCTCTCATCGCAGCGAGTACGCTTTGCTACGAGCCAAGCGCTCATTCCACGCGCCAAAGAGGAACAGGACCAAATGACTCTCTTGGGATGAAACCGCCATTTCGTCCATGTAACGACGTGTGCTTGAATTGAATACTCTTGGAGTCTACAACAACACGACACGTTTGCGTAGAGACACCCCGCTCACCCGTTCATTTTTTTTTTTTTCATGCGCAGGTGTTGTCCAACATCCGCACTGTCCGGCAGTTCAGCGCAGAGTTCCGAGAAAAGGACAGATACGCGGAAAAGGTATAGGTATAGTACGTGTGGTGGTGTCGATTTATTGTACCAACTGACGGTGAGACAATAAAAGTTGCACACGCCGCCTCAGGAAACTTGTGCAACTTTAAAGCACAGCAGTAGCAGCAGCAGCAGCAGCAGCAGTGGGCGTTCTCTGCGAACTAGTGGTAGGAAATACGTGTGCTCAACGAGCGGTGCCTTATTGAAAGGATCCTCGCTTAGTAGCCGCAAGGGGGTACAGCAGAGGGGACGCATGAAGGCACACATGGGAAGGTGCGCCGGGGATTGGCTAAAGATGTACATCTGAGCAACCACGGAATGTACAGCGACCGTTTTAAGGTACAGCTAAGCAGCCACGAAATGTACAGCTAGTTAGTCATGGAAGGCACGGCTGGGCAGCCGGTTAAGGTACGACTGAGAAGCCGCACAGGGTACAGCGGAAGACAGGAGCTTTGAAAGCTCAGGTGGTTTCGATATCTTATCTTGTATGAATCCTGTAAAATGTTGAACAGTAGTATGTTGACGACGTTCTTCTACACCTACTCCATACTTTTAAATGTGACGCCTCGGTATTTTCGGGTTCCCCTCGAGGCCCGGCGCAACAAACGCATGGACCCATCGGCATCTTGATGCACTTGCTGGTCGTTGAAGGCTTTCAAGTGTTAGGTGCGGTTAATCTCGAACAGTTTCGATCAGTATGTAGACGAGAATAGTTTCCACAAATTATCACCTCACCCAAGGGCGTCATAGCTTTGGTTTGGTCGTGTTCTGTTGCATCTGAGTGTTGTGTGCCTCCAACAGCATCACAACGGGAGACCGACTAACCTCCTGGTACACGTTTATCACACCACCGACCTGGAAGTAAACGATGCGGATGCTTGTGTGTCAAGAGGGTGCCTACGTCTGCTTTAACTTCCTGAACCCTTCATTTTCTTGTTCAAGTACTTGCTGAAATGTATCGACTTATTCTAGATCTCCACCACGGCAAGAGACAAACGTGCCCTACCCCCCTCCTTTTCGTGTAAACGATTGAACAACAGATCGGCATCTCTGACGACATGGCGAGGAGGGTAGGAGTCACGGACGCGTTTTTTGCCGGAAGCATGCACTTCGGCGGGCACGCGTCCCTGTGTGCCGTCATGGCCCTCGGTGGACAGCAGGTGGGTGTTCTACGTCTTGCACCTTGTACTTCTTGTGTGCCTTTACGCTGGTGTTGTTTCGTGTGTGTTTCATGAAGTACACCAGTAGCATCGACTGCTCTCCCCAGGCCGACGGTTACTGATCAGGCGTGCTGCAGCGAGAGATCGTAAGCGTAAACAACCCCCCAACATCACGAGTGCCTTCGTGGGTGTTCGCTAGTTAGCATCAGTAACGCCAACCGGCTTCTGTTAAGAAGACAGTCAGTCTTTCTACGGGACAAGCACATGTGTGTGTGTGCATAGCATACCTGGGATGTGTTGGTCTTTACCGTTGACCATGGCCGCGCAAGCCGGCTGACCAATGAACAGAGGACAAGTTCCAGTGCGGCTACAAACGGACAGCCAGCGCTTCTAAAGGCTACCATGATCTGGGGGGCCGTGAGTAAGGGTCACCGGGAAGGCTAGGCCATTCTCTGGACTGAAAACGTAAACCGAACACACCAGGAAACTAGTGCGGGCCGGTGTCTATCGAAGTCTGTTCTTTATATTCGTGTTCTATTTCGCTACCTCCTACGTACTGCTGTTGCTGGTTTTGGCCTCCTCCATGACCCCGCCTTACAGGGCCTCTACCGAAGTCTTTTCTTTGTGTTTGTGGTCTTTTTCGCTATGCATTCCGCCGTGTAGATCCTGTTGCTGGTTTGAGCCTCCCTCGTGACCAGGGCTTGTGGGGCCCCTATCGAAGTCCGTTATTATATTCGTGTTATTTTTCGCTATCTCCGTGTAGATAGCTACTGTTGCTGGTTCTGCCATCTTCCTCGTCGTCTTCGATGCAGCCGCTATTTTGGGGCGGTCCTTCTGTCCCTCCGGCGCTTCTTGCGTGGGAATATATATCACCTGGGTCGAGGAGGCGTTCGCCCTATCCCGCACCCTCTCCTCCTCCTCCTCCTCCTCCTCCTCCGCTTCCTTCGTTTTCTTCTTCGGTCCCTTCGGCCTCGTCCTTATCCTTGCCTTTCCCTATTTTTGTGTTTCTCCTCCTGGCCACCATCGTCCACCTTTTTGTTTGGCAGCACCATTTCCCCCCTCCCAACGTGTGGAAGGGGAAATGGTGCCGGCAGAAAAGGACGGGTGATGGTGGCACGGAGAAGAAAAATTGTCAACAGTGGCGATAACGGAGGCGTCAAAAAAAAGGTTGGAGAAGGAGGAGGGGGGGCGTGGAGGAGAGTGAAAGCCTCAACCCAGCTTGTATTACCAAACAACGAAAACGCCGGAGAGGCAGAGATTTGCCGGAAAATATATGCTCGAGTGTTTGTGTGCTGCTCCACTTGGATAGGCCGCGCTTGAAGGCGGGCTTGATGAAAAACGACTTCATTATAGTCTGCAACCTCGTTGACTCCGGCGCAAATAAAACGCCCAATGCGGGGCGATTAACGACGTCGCCAACACGCGAAAACCAATCAGGTGGCCTCGGGAGCGCTGAGCATCGGAGACATGACGTCGTTCCTGCTGTACTCCACCTTCCTGGCTGCTAATTTCGGCGGCCTGACTGGCGTATACTCTAAGGTACAGTAGGTCAGCCTAAAGGCCCCCCCCCCCCGTGAAAAGGTGGGTACTGGCAGAGGCAGGATGAAATGAACAACAAGTTTTCGAGAGATGAAAGAAAGAGCGGCTGAGGTTGTTGTTGTTCAGGAAGTTTTGGGGGTACGTGTGGTCAAGGGGAGCAAAGCATCGGCGTTGGGTCTTCGTCTGCAATGAACCCCGTAGCAGAGCAGGTGCGGTACGGTACGGTACGGTACGGTACGGTAGCCCATTCTCGACGGGTGGTGGCGCATGAAAAGGAAAAAGAACAACCTGAACCCTCGACCTTGAGCAGAAGTTTGCTTTTTCTAACACCTGTACGTGCGGTCATTCTGTGATTGAGTTATAGTTGTGCTTTGTATATCCTTAGCGCAGCCCACTTCGGAAGGATCTTTCCCACCAAAGAAAGGAAAGAAGCTAAAGAAGCTAAGAAGCTTGCCGCACGGTTCGGATTGAGACGTTTCACGACCTTCGACTTAAAAATATCGGACCCTGTTTTCTGCCTGTCCCTCTTTACTTGTAGCCATCCGTTTTGTTTTCTTTGTGCGGTTGATTCTTCCTTCCTGCGGAGTAGTGATGTAGTTGTGAGCATATTTTCACACTTCTCTGGCTTTCTCTCTCGTGACTTGGGAAACTCGGAATGCTGGTTGCAACCTGTTCGTTTTCTACGTGTTGTACTTCGTGAAAGCCAATTGGCACAGAAGTGTAATTGTGCTTTCCTCGCACCTTCACGTGCAGATCATGCGCGCTCTAGGGGCGAGCGAGCGTGTCATGGCCATCATCACCTCCGCGGAAGCACCGCCCGCCATTGCATCAAGCGACGACAAAGGCCAAGATAGCGCAACAAGAGAGAGCACGGCCAACTTGGAGATCGCTGGGGGGGCAGCGCTAGGGGATACCGTTGCGGGCCACTTGGTTTTCAAGGCAAGGCACAACTAGCACCCGCCTCTTGCTTAGGCCGAGGATGGTTTTTTCTTGTTGTCCCCATGGGGTCTACCCAACGGCGACTGGTGTATAGGTTTTAGTGTACTGGTAGGCTTCTTGACGAAGCACCTGTTGTTATGGCCAAATTCTTTAATATTCTATCTTTTCAGCCTGGATTCTTGAGCCGTCAGGTTTCTTGAGTGCGGACGCTATCTGTAGCAGTCATGTTTGCCTTGGGAGAAAGGGGGGCAACGGCGATGCGCGTGAGATATCCGCTCCCCTGGTGTCGCGGGTGGGTGTGCTGTTGTCGCTTTTTGCTAGCACCAACAATCCCACCCATGCGCGCTCGCTGAGAGTGGAAAGTGAATCGTTTATTTTGCCGTTACTGTTTTGAGCCGTCGACTTGGAGGATCTACCGGCAACCAATGTGTCAATACCCTCTCCAACCCCCTGTCGCCTTGTTGATTGTTGTTCGTTGCTGCTACTGCTGCTGCCGGTACTGTCGCTGTCGCTGCCTCTTCTCCAACACCGCGAACAGGATGTCCACTTCAGCTACCCCACACGGCCCCATGTTCCCGTGCTCGGAGGGATGACGCTCGAGGTGAGACAACATTCACACCGACACTGAGAGAGTAGTTATTCACAGGATCATACGCAGTACAACACCCCCCCTCTTTCCCCAGATCGGCTTCAGACCGACTTCCTCCCGGCGTCTCTTGGTTCCCTGCTACTTTTGTTCTTGTGTTCCTGCGGTTGTTTTTCGTTTGCTCTCTTCCGCCGTTTCTCTCTCTCGTCTTCCGTCTCGCTTCCCTCTCTGCTGTGCAGATGGACACGAGGTACACGTTTCCCCTCAAATTGCTCGCAAGTTTATCTTTTCAAGCTCGAACGGAAACGAAAAACTTGCAAAACGCAAACATGCAACTAATAGTGCGTACGATAGGTGGAAACGAACTTGCAACTAGTGCATTCGATGGGTGGAAGCAAGTAAGCATGACTTGGTGCGGTGCGTATGGCAGGTGGAAGCGGGGTCATCCCTCGCGATCGTGGGAGCCAGCGGGTGCGGGAAGTCCACGGTGTTGCGGCTGCTGACGCGCCTGTACGACCCGCAGTCGGGAACGATAGAGCTGGACGGGGTACCAATCGACACCCTTGAGCCCCGAGGCCTACGAGACAGGGTGAGGAAGTACAGAGGATTTTGCTCTTTTGCGTCAAACGTTTGTGTTCGTGTTCTGGAAGAAATCGTTTCCTATTTGCTACACAGAAACTCTACCGTCGATCGAGGCTGCAGTGGGAAGGCCGTTATCTTCGCGTATATATATATATATTTATTTATTTATTTTTTTTCTTTGGACCTACTGCTGTACCCACGTGATGTGCTATTATGCGAGCGGCTTCTAGCGCTTCTACAGGTGTTGCAAGTGTTGTTGCGTGTGTGCCATTCGCGCTCGGAATAGCGGCGCGGGCAACAGCAGCAGCAGCGATAACAACACCACCACCAACACCACCAACAACAACAACAAAACGAGCTATTCCCCCGAAACGTAGCCTGGGCCGGCGAAAACCCGGCATATCGCTCCGTCCCGGCATTATAGGGATACGAGGTCAATGGTCTAACGACTACTGC
>CACKRE030005190.1:23957-41797 GCA_902602495.3 Ectocarpus sp. CCAP 1310/34
CCCCCCCCCCCCCTGCTCTTAACCATTTCCGTCCTTAACCGTTCCTCCAGGTAGGTGTCGTGGAGCAGGAGCCGGTCTTGTTTGGGGGCAGCATCGCTGACAACATCCGCTACGGAAGACCGGAGGCTAGCCGGCAGGAGGTGGAGGCTGCAGCTGCCGTAGCGAACGCTTCGGCTTTCGTTGAGGTAGTGCTGTCAGCACGTGTTATGTGTAATGCTTTTCTGTACACTTGGAAGCACGTGCCCGTAGTTTATTGTCCGTAGTCCTACGTGTGAGATCGGCTAGTGCGGCCAGCATTGCACCGAAAGGTGCGAGGACCGGTGTGTACAAAAAGATTGTGAACGCGTCCCCCATTCTGTCGAAGAAGAACACGTTGCACGTATGCCTTCATCCAGCGTGGATCGTTGTGCATGGATCATCGCGTCCCGGCACGTGATTGGGCGCTCGATTCAGAAGTGTTTCTGTTGAGCCCTTTTTTCTTCGGCGGTGAGAATGTTCCTCGTGATGACCAAAGCAGTGGACCAAAACTTGATGTTGGGTTGAGGTAGACTTGACGGCGAACCCAGCGGGAGGCACACGCTGTTTTTTGTTAGTTCATTTTTTGTGTAGCGGTACAATTCGGCGTGTGTCGTTTAACACGGCGTTCATTTGTGGAAATGATGTCTGGCTCTCGCCGCCAAGCCGTACACGCGAAACGAAACCAGAGCACGTGCCATTGTTGTCTTTTTGTTTGGGAAGGTCGATTCGTCTTGAGTTTTCCCAACCAAAGGGTGATCGCTGAAGATGATGGCAGTCAGGTGTTGGGGCGTTTTTTTTTTCGGGTGTTCGCGTCCTCCTGAGCGGTGCAAGTCGGTTGGACGGGGAGGAAGGATCGGCTGGTTGAGACACACACAACCTGAAAAGCCCCAGCTCCCATTCCTCCGCCGTCTTGTCATCCGTGTGTCTTTTGAGCTTATTTCGGCCTCGTTCGGTGCAATGTCGTCGGTGTGTTGATCATGCCCCTAGTCTTCTGAGGGAAGAGCGAGCGCAAACAACGAATGAAAAATTGTTTACCCTTAGGCCCGACTGAACAAAACCATGGCTGACCATCATCGCAACTCCCAGCCCACTTCCTTGCTCCTGAAGGCGCCTGTAGCTGCTGCTGTTGACCTGATCGTCCCCCTCATGTCGAGTTCTGGCTTTCGGTGTATGGCTCAACGTTGAATCGATTTGCTGTCTTTGTCTTGCTACCCTGGCTCCGATGCTGCTGTATGTCTGTCGTGTTAGATGTGCAGCATATCCACGCTGACTTGTAGCATAGTAGTGGACATGGTGTACATGTAAACAGCGCGCTGAGTTGTAGCGTAGTGGAAGTGCTGTGCATCTAAAAATAGTGGATGTGTTGTACATGTAAACAGCGCGCTGAGTTGTAGCGTAGTGGAAATGCTGTGCATCTAAAAATAGTGGATGTGCTGTACATGTAAACAGCGCTGAGTTGTAGCGTAGCGGGAATGCCGTGCATCGAAGAATAGTGGATATGCTGTGCATGCAAACAGCGCTGAGTTGTAGCGTAGTGGAAATGCCGTGCATCGAAGAATAGTGGATATGCTGTACATGTAACATGTCGCACCTCTTTTGTGGTGGTCTGGAACCCTTGCAGGGTTTTCCTGATGGATACGATACGCAGGTCGGGGAAGGAGGCGTCCAGATGTCGGGGGGGCAGAAACAGCGTATCGCCATTGCGAGGGCGGTGTTGAAGGACCCCGCCATCATGCTCCTAGACGAAGCTACCAGGTGAGGATTGTTTTCGTTGTTGTTGCTGTTGTTGTTATTGTTGTTGGCCACGTACGAATGATTTTGCCTCAATCTATACAAGGTTTAGGAGCGACCCGTCGGGGAACGAGCATTTGCATCACTGTGATGCGTGGTTTATATCCGACGATGGCGGCCCCAACTCGTACGAAATAGACTCGTTCGATTTGTTGTCACTGTTGTGCCGTAGCGGAACCATATCCGCCCACTGTCGCAGAATCAATGGGCATGTCTGGTGTTCAGCGTTCGTGGCACTGTCCGTTCTTTCGGCGGATGCTCCCTCACTCCATGGGGCTCCGAGATTTGGCGCATTCCATGGTTTCTGCTTCTGCTCCACCTTTGTTACCAACCACTTCGGGCAACTTTTTGATCGAGCAACCACTCCTCCTGGGGCACACCCAATATAAACGTGTTTCAATGCCTACTCGACAAACCTACATATTATAATAGTCCCTTCTGCCTCCGCCAAGCAAGAGTGTGGCCCAAGCCTACCCAACACCCAATCCAACCGAAACCGAACCGAACCTGAACCGAACCTGAACCGAACCGAACCGAAACCGACACTGTCACTGTTTCGGGTTCTTGCCAGTGCCCTGGATAGCGAGAGCGAGCATCTGGTGCAGGCGGCGCTGGAGCGGGTAACCGAGGGGCGGACGTCGCTGATAGTGGCCCACCGACTCTCCATGGTGAGGAGCATGGCCGACAAGATCTGCGTGCTCAACAAGGGGGAGGTAAGTGCAAAATTCTGTGAAGTATATTGAGTAGGATGCTTTGCCCTGCCCTCGGTGATGGCACCGGGTGTGTGTGGGCGTGTGTGTTATTTAGTTAGCGGTGACCGCGCTAACCGGCTGACCAATGACAAGGCGTCAGTCTCAGTGGGGTTGAACACACAAAAGGTTTCCAAAAGCCACGACCTGGGACCCCGTGAGGTGGCGCCATGCGGAGGTATGTGTGTCTGTGTGTCTTATGTTTTGATTATTTGCATCGATCGCGCTGACCGGCTGACCAATGACAAGGCGTCAGTTTTCCTGCGGTTGGAAATGCAAAATGCTCCTGAAGGCCACAAGCTGGGACCCTGCGACCGAGCGTCATTGGGGAGTCAACGCTACATACTCTCTTGATGATACAGATGCCACAGCAAAAACAGAAGGAAACTGCACGTGTACACCATGGCTGCTACTTTGGTGTGTGTTTGTGTTTCCTTGTTAGCATCGATCGCGCTAATTGGCCGACCGATGAAAAGACGTCAGTCTTATGTTATACACGTAGAGGGACGGAAAAACGCGAAACAAGCACGCTCTCTAGCGAGCTGGCTCCCCTGACACCGCCGCGCGGGGGGGAGGGGGGGGACGGACGACAATGTGTGCGGTTGGTTGTCGTCCTGCGTTGTTCTTGCCGGCATCGATTGCGTTCCACTGTCTGATTTTGGAGCGTCGTGCCCGTTTTTTCAACTAACAATTTGATCCTTGGGTGCGTGTGCTTGCGGTTTGTGTTGGTGTGCATAGTAGGAGGAGCTGCTGCCTCTTCTCCGACCCTGAAAGTGGTGTTTTATCTTGTTTTGGTTGCCATGTTGCGCCCCTGCACCCCCCTACCCCGTGCTGCCTGCCGCATTGCTCCCCCCCCCCCCCCCCCCNCCCCCGGGTGTCGTCGCTCGGCAGCGATGTTGTAACACAAACCGATTACTTCGTGAATTCAGCAACCAGGTTACCGCTTTTTTTTTCCCTTATTTTCTGCCTGTTTTGTTTTTTTGCGGTAACCATGAATGGTGGTCGAGTAGATTGTGTTGTTTGGGGTCGAGAACCCTCACTCCGCGCAGTGGGGATAATCGCACGTTGTGCTAAGTTCGTCAAGCACCCTCGAGGCAGTTACACAGCAGTGCTTCCAACTGTCTCTGGGAGTGAAAGCACCAGAGAATAAATTCAGTCATACGCAGCTGTCATCCGTACGCAAGGAAGTAAGCACAAGATGCCGAACACCCTTNGTGACCGTGCGAGGTCTATGGTCTGCCCGATGGGATACACCCCCCCCCTCGTTTCCTGAAGGTGGTGAATCAACAGCCTTGTGCTTGTTTTTGCAAATCCACTCGCTGCTTCCCCACGCTTATAGCAGTTTAGCACAAAGCCCTTGCGTTACCTAACCAAGACAAACCAGCCCAACGGAGCGACCGAACCGATGCGTGTGGGTGCCTGCCTATGCTACCTGCCGTGTCTTCCGCCGTGCGTACCGTACGAACGACGACCAAGGTGGTCGAAGTTGGCAGCTACGACGAGTTGGCGAGCAAGCCGGATGGGCACTTCCGACGGCTTGTGCAGTATCAAATGCTCGAATAGAGAGAAGGGGAGGGAGAGGGAGCGAACAAGAGGGACAGAGAGACAGCGAGAGACCAAGAAAGAGGGAGAGAGAGAGAGAGAGAGAGAGAGAGAGAGAGAGAGAGAGAGAGAGAGAGAGAGAGNCTGCCGTAGACTAGCCCGCCATCATCCTCAGTACCTACGATACCACGCTCGTGCGGAGGAACTCCTTGCGAGATGAATATCGAGTGAAAACGAACGAAACCGCGGCATGCGAGAGATACGGGAGCGCTTCACTGCCCCGGAGGAGCCGTTGCCGTGCGTGTTTGCGGTGTCTAGTCGTTGATTTCTTAAGCTTCCGTGTTTTCGGTCGAAGTGCTGCTGCTGTGGCATGTCCATTGCGTTCTTGAGGGCAAGAATCCGTCGTTGGTTGTGGTGAAGACTTGGACGCGCTGTAATTGAGATACCGTTGTACCCGAAACCCCCTTCCTTCGGTTTTCATAGAGGGGCTCTTCCGCACCACTCATCCTGTCAACAACCAACCGTGAGAAGATATAGATGCGCTGCATGTACACTGCTAGGATCAATTCCGCTGTTACTCTCCGATGACGCCAAGTGTGACGAGATGTGACGGCTTCAGTTTGGAGCTAGTCCGACCACTGTGTGCAGGTTCGAGCCGCTTTGCTTCTTTAGTCGGTATCCTTCCTTTCTCTCTCAGTCGCTCGCTATCGCTCACTCCCAGGTTACACTGAGCAAGGGGGAAAGCTTGTGCATCGCTTGCTACTGCTTGTAAACATTGTACGGTACCTGCCTAATGTTGGAATATCAAGAACCTGGGCAGCAGGTGGTTGGGATAATTACTGGCATAATCTATATATATATAGACGGGTAGACTACAGTAGTTGTCTTGTGTACTACAGTACAGTGTAGTTATAACGTAATGTTCAAGAACCAAAGCAGCAAGATAGAGGTCGAGGCTTATAGATTCAAACGAAGAGACGCAATTCCCTGTGCTACACATACTCTGCGTCATGATGATGGCCGATGGCCATACGACGCTCTGGAATCTGCGCCACATGGCTGGACGTTCCGAAGATTCACAGGAAAAGGAGACTGTGTTTTCGTAACGACCGAAGTAAGAGGCACATTAACCCATGGGCACAAGATTTCTAGAAATGAGGCACTTACTTGCTTGTGTGCATCGTGTAGAATTGATGACACAGCCAATGCAAGTAGCAGGTGCATCTAATGCATGCGTGTGTTTGCCACCACACACACATTCAAACTGCAACACAGGCAAACTTTGTGGTGCAGGTGCGTTGTTACCATGCAAGGACCGCTTGAGCCAAGCCCACTCCCTCGTCTGCACCAAGACCGGCGCCTCAACCTTCCTCCATAACAGGATGGTTCGAGTAGTCCTCAGAACACTGCGCGAGTGCCATATGCCCATCGCCGTTGAGGATTCTTCCCCTTTTACCACAGGCACTGGTAGGGGAAAGGGGCTATACAAGATGGATTTGGTAATCCCCCCAGGATTACACGCAGGAGAGAAGGAAGAGGACCTCTGCACCAAGTCCATTCTGATCGACGTAACAATCGTCAACCCATCAGCAGGTCGAAGCATCGACAAGTCGATCCTTAAGCCAGGATCAGCCCTCGAAGATCGAGCTGCAAGTAAGGCAAATCACTATGCGGGAACTTTCAACCCGTCTAGATCTACCCTCCTTACTGCTGCTTTTTCAACGAATGGTGGTCTTGGCAAAGGCACCAATCGACTCATCGTTGCTATCGCCAACCACTTGGCGCACGAAGCTTTTTGCCGGGAAAATTTTGACGACGAGAGGGCCTTAGTTCGCCTGAAAGCTTTTCATACTAACAGGATTCGGAGACGGTTTACCTTCGAGCTAGCTCGTTTTCTGTCGATGCGAACTCGCGATGTGTTCAAACGTCATGGGCTACTGATCGACCAACTTCCACCAGGGCCAATCGGTTGGGATCTCTGCGACAACGATAGTAGTGAGGGTAATTCTTTTGGGAGTGACGAAGACGAAGGAAAGGGAAAGGGAAAGGGAAGAAAGGAAGACGAAGACGACGATGGAGCAGGAGGAGAACACGGAGGAGTGGAAGCGAGCAAAGGGTTTGAGCCGGATGACCTTCCCCACAACAAGAAACGTAGGGCTAGGGAAGAACTGCCCAGAGATTCTTCTTGTCAAAATGAGGATCAGAATGATAGTAGCGAAAACAAGGAGCATACTGGTGAAAGTACTCCTAGACTAAACGAACTCGTCGATCGAGTACTAGGTAATAGCCTTGCTTGGTAGACGGGTGCAGTTTTCTTCTGTTGCTGCTGTTTCTGTTTTGGATCCGAAGGATAGTTTAGCCTCTCCCATGCTGCACCCTCACGGGGTCCCAGTTCATGGTAGATAGAAGTGTTTTGTGTTTTCAACCGCACTAAGACTGACGTCTTTTCATTGCTCAGCCGGTTAGCGCGGTCGATGCTAATAACAAAAACGCATACAACGAAGGTGCAGAACCCCCCCCTCCCGCACTCCCCAGGGTGCGGGGCCCCGATCCCAATCCCGCCGCGTTTTCGGGATACGACACACGCGGCAGGGCATTTAGCACACCTAAAGGCCGTGGCGGCTGCTGATGCTGCTGTGAGCTTTGAGGTAACAAGAGGAAGAACAATGATCCGTACACATGTCAGGGTATTTCAGAGTCGATGTTGCTCGAGAGGCGCAACTGCTTCCCAGCTGATCGCCGCACAAAGGGAACCGAGAACAACAACAACACGCGCGGCGCCGCGCACCATAGCAGTAGACACATTACCAACCAGGGGTATCAGCACCGCTCCCCGTTCTCTCGAGAGCGAGACGGTAGCCAGGGCTGCAGCATCGACGGCGATAAGACCGCGTGGGCCGCTCTCTCCTCCTCGCCGGTTGCTTCGGAATCGGCCTGCGGAGGACGGCAAGCGCTTCGTGCGCGAGGCGCAGCGGCTGGGGGGCCAGGGGAAGTGGGGACGAGTCATGTCCCTGCTGAGACAGGCGGAGGGAGACGGCGCCGTCGTGAACCACATTATGTACAACGCCGCGATCGGCGCCCTCTCCAAGAGCGGGCGGTGGAGGGAGGCGACGTCGCTCTTGGAATCGATGCCGGAAAAGGGCGTCGCTCCAGACGTTGTGAGCTACGGGGCGGCGATGGAGGCGTGTCGGGCGGCGCGCGGAGGAAGGCCCGACGAGGCCTACGGCATCCTCTCGCGGATGACGGCGTGGACTGGAGGCAAGAGCGTCAAGCCAAACAGACGCTGCTTCAACATCGTCCTCGCGGCCTTCGCGAAGAGTGGCAGGTCTCGGCGGGCGCTCTCCCTGGTGGAGGTGGACATGGTGAACGCCAGTGTTGAGCCGGACCTCCGCACGTGGTCGACCTTGATCGACGCCTACCGAGCGGCCGGCGAGAGCGGCCGCGACGCCGCCGAGCTGTTGGGGAGGATGCGCGAGGCCGGGGTCGAGCCGGACGTGTGGTGCTTCAACAACTGCCTGAACGCCGCGAGCCGGCGGGGCGAGTGGGAACTCGCGTTCGGCCTCCTGGAGGACATGGGCGAGGCGGGCGTGGAGCCCAACTGCTGGAGCTACTCCGCGGCGATGAAGGCGTGCGTCAACGCGGAAGAGTGGACGCTGGTACCGGTAAGTCTGATCGAGTTCCGGGCATGCATGCTACTACCGCCGTGCGTATCTTTCTTACTAGCATCGACCGCGCTAAACGGCTGACCAATGAAACACGCCAGTCTCAGCGCCGTGGAAAACACAAATTGCTCCTGTAAGCCTCAATCTGAGACCGAGCGTCATGCAGGAGTCTACTCTATTCTCTAGATGAAAGACAGGGACGGTAGCAACAGAAGAAAACTGCACATGTCTACCCAGGCCTTTACCTTGCACTCGAGCTCGTTTTGGAGTGCTTTCACAAGCCTAGATCTACCCTGCTTACTGTTTTTTCAACGTGTGGTGGTCTTGGCACAGGCACAAATCGGTTAAATTGTAGCCACCGCAAACCATCTGGCCCACGTAGAATTCTGCACGCGAAATTTTGACGTTGAGTTTGCCTTTCTTCGCCTCAAGGCCTCTTAGAGAAGTAGGATTCGGAGGCGGTTCACCTTCGAGCTGCCGTGTGTCTGTGTGTGTGGTTTGTTCCTCAGACAAGCCCCGCCTGTTACTCTCGGACAAGATACACCCCACCACCGTCAGGGGTTCAAATACCATATGCTTGCTTGTAGGCCTGTCCTCCATCGGCCGTTTTGCTTGTATGATGGAGAATAAGAAGGTGGAATTACTTGAAATTAGTATAGAAATAAAGTTTGTGTATCTAAATTGAAAATAAAACGGCCGATGGAGGACAGGCCTACTTGCTTGGGTTAGCGTGGGTTCTTACCTCCTCCTTGCGTTGTGCCACGCGGTGAATCCCGTTAGCAACCGGGCCATGAGACTGTGCGCTGTTGAGCGTAAGCAGAGGCAACGTCGGAAGGACGACGACTGCTGCGAGTGCTGTAGCTGCTAAAGCGTAAGCAGAGGCAACGCTGGAAGAACGACGACAACTGCTGCGAGTACTGTAGCTGGCGAAGTAAGGGCCGCCATGTTGAGTCATCTAGCAAACCGAACTAACCAGGCCAGGGAGTTTGTACTCGAGTCACTTTGGAAGACGAATCGAGCCGTCTCCCTGGGCCAGCGTGCATGGTGCGCCAGACGATTCGAGACCGTCGCCCCAACTGCTCTCAGCACGACCTTTTCTTCCAAAGCCCAGCGGCATGACATCGCGACACGCACGAAAGTCTCCCAGAGCTTCCTTTGTTGTGTGTATTTTCTGGCATGCGTGAAACCTTAATAACAACCGCCGTGCTGAGTGCCCCGATACGAGAGGGGCCCTCACCAGTCAAAACAAGCGATTTAGCTATCTAGTCCCGGGGGCGGGGGCGGGGGGGCGATCTTGACCAACCGCGATGTTTGGTCTCACGGCATGCTGCTGCTTTTTCTTTGCTCTGATATTTACAACAGGCGCTGCTGCGCGCCATGAGGGAGGCCGGGAGCACCGCTCCGCCGAATGTGTGGAACTTCAACATCTGCCTCGACGCCTACGGAAAGTCCGGGGAGTGGGAGAAGGCCGTGAGCCTCTTGCGGAAGGACATGCCGGCGGCGGGGGTCGCACCCGACGTCGCCAGCTACGCGTCCGCGATCGACGCAGCTGGGAAGGCCGGGGAGTGGGACACCGCGCTCGCCCTGTGGGACGAGGCCCGGGCGGCCCTGCCGCCGTCCGCCCTCAACTCCCATGCCTACAGCATCGCCATCGGCGTCTGCGGGAAGGCCGGCCTGGTGGACCGGGCCCTGTCGCTGCTATCGGAGTGGCGGGCGGCGCCTGGTCTCCCGCCCGACCTACGCCCCTTCAACGCGGCCATCGATGCCTGCGCGAGGGCCGGGCGCTGGGAGCGGGCGCTGTCCCTCCTGCGGGAAATGGAAGAGGCCGGCCTCGAGCCGGACGTAGTTTCGTTCACCTCAGCGATCGCGGCGTTCAGGGGCGGGAAGGCGGCGGCGGCGGCGGCGGGGGCGGGGGAGCGGGAGCTGGGCCTGGCGCTGGGGCTGTTGGAGGAGATGAAGTCACGGGGCCTACCCCCGACGAGCTTCTCCCACTCGGCCGCGATCAAGCTCTGCACGGACGCCAACCGGCACGAGCGGGCGCTGGGGCTGTTCGAGGAGCTCAAGGCCTCGGGCCAGGCGGCCGACGAGCCGGCGTTCACGGCCATCATCGACAGCTGCGCCCGCCACAGCGGTAGTAGTAACGGCGGCGGGGAAGGTCGGTGGGAGACAGCGGTAGGTCTCCTCGATGAGATGGAGGCGTCGGGCGTGGCGCCGAGCGTGGCCGCGTTCAACGGGGCCATTCGGGCCTGCTGCAACGGCGGGCAGTGGCACTTGGGGAGCTCCTTGCTGAGGAGGATGGCGGCGGTCGACGGTGTGGACCCCAACGTGTCCAGCATGAACGCCCTCATTAGGGGCTTGAGTTGAGGCCAAACAGGTTAAGCCTCTCGTTGCAGTTTGTACTCGTCAGGGCAGCGGGCTGCATCCTCCTCTCCCCGAGCTTGTAGTATATGGCAGTGCCGCTTGTTGTTTGATAGGCACCTCCACATGGATTCATGGGGGCGGTTTCAGTTCGTCGTCGGGAAACAGCGGAAGTCGGAGTCAGTTTGTAGCTTGTGTTGCCACGCCAAGGTCCATCACTCTTAGGGTTTCGAATGTAGCTTCGCTCCCTGTACATAGTGTGCACACCATCATCGCTAACGCGATTGATTGGTGTCGACGATAGCACATTTTTCTAGGAGGTATTGGAAACGACGAATATTGGAGGGGGGCGGATCGGCAAATGGTGAGCACGCGAAACATATACGGCTAGTGGCTTGGTGGCTTTTGAGACTTGTTGTGCCATGTGTGTTGAAAGTTTATGCAGAAACATGTACAGCATGTTGTTCCGTGTGGTGTTGGGGAGAGCAGTGACGTTGAAAATGTGACGAAACAACAGAGCCTTGTATGCATATGCTGGTGCAAAATTCCCCGCTTGTGAATACTGGGGAGTCCTATACAGAGGTTCATGGTGACCGCGACGTATCACGGGCCGGGGTCCCGTGGTTCTCCACTAAATAAGGCGTTACCGACATGCAAGGTGAACCCCGTGCCCGGAGAATTGCCGGCCGTTAAGCCTGAGTGTTACGATAGCCGCATGCGCGCGGCGGATGACCGGACGACCGGAGCAACCTTGTTGTAGCCACATTATTGCAGATGCTGCAGAGCTGCTGCTGCCTTGTCGGTGAGAGCAACCTCCCAAGAAAGAAGTCCTCTACCTCAATCGCGAACCGTTTCGTAGTTAACCTCGCAGAAACAGGGACACCCATCTGCTGTTGCTTTGCGAAGCTCGAGATGGGGTATCTACCAGGTTGCACGGCGACCACAAAATGGAACGAACAGCCTCTGCACGGTTCTTTCGGCCGGATCCGCCCAATGCACCGCCTCCGCCACCTTTCGGGTGGTCACAAGCTGTGAACGTTTTCGAGCGTCCACCCAGACTGCAACATATTTACTTCTAGTCGCGGCCCCGACACGCACGAAAATTGCAAGTCACTATTCTGCTGTTTGTTCTCTTCTTTACCCATTCTTCGTCTTCCCCAGCCAAGGATTACATCCAGTAGCGATAACGCCAAGAGCAGAGATCGATGACGCAACCATTCATGCGTTACCCGAGCAACCAATCACCATGGTTTGTCGTCTTCGTCCTCCTTCGATATCACAAAGCAGCATGGTCGAACGAACCAGCCTGTCAAATGAACAACCCTACCACGATGAATCTTGACAGCAGTGTCAGCAGTCAATCAATCGTAGATGTCCTCCAATCCTTCTGTGGTCGGGGCATACGCCATCGATTCGGCGAGCTCGTTGCGCCACCAATCCAGCATCCGCAATTCTACTTGTTGTACGGTGGTGCTGGGACAGCAACACACTCTTCGCCTTCACATTTCCCTCCGTTAACTAGCAAGCTCTTCGGCACCATCACCATCTCCGGCCTCGGCACCCATCGTGTCGCTTCCGGCATCACATTCCTCGGCATCATCACCGTCTTTGGCCTCGTTGTTGTCGCTGTCGTTGTCGTCGCTCTTGTCGTCGCCACCCATCTTCTTCTTTGCTTGCTCGGCTTGCTTTTGCACTTTCTTGAGGGCCTTCTCGGCCTCTTTGTGCTTTCATAGAACGAAAATTTACGCACGGGGTTGGGGTTGTTGGGAGGGAGGAGAGCACACTCGTTTGTCTCCGCTGGCATGCTCTTCTATCCACCTCGTAGTATTGCCCACTCTTTTTGACAAGACACCATGCAACCGAGAAAACTTCATCGATCGGTGTTTAGGGTCGATTTCGGTAATTATTTCGGCACTACTAGTGTTTGGGGTCGATCGGCTTGTTACATATTTTCGCGTCCCTTCCTGGAATAATGCGTGACCAATATTTATGGCGTCGGTAGCGGTTGGTGTATCATACTGGTAGTTCTTTAACTCAAATTTGTATAGTTCTACCTGTTTCTTGACGCTTGTGAGTTTCTTCTTGAAGTGCGCCAAAAGCTTTTTTACGCCCGTCACTTTAGCCTGCAGGTCACCAGCCGGCTTCGCTCCTTCTGACTTAGTCATGCTTGCTGGTGTTTCTCCTGACGATGCAGCTCTAGGTTTGTTCCCTGACACACACAAGGACACCGGAACAGCAAGTACACGAAGATGACGGTCGTGTTGATTAGGAGTGCCACTGTTCTGAAGGAAATATCAATCAATATCGATGAGGTGCGCACCACTTTCGTTTACCAATGCAGAAAGCGCTGTTTTCTGTCCGATCGACGATGGAAGAATCAACGCCACTCCATTCCACAAAGTTTCATCTCGCACCACACGCTGGAAATCATTGGCAAGGTCTACCTGTGGGACGAGGAAGACCGAGTCGGCAGCGTAAATACATGTTTTTATTAACCCGAACGAAGGCTGCCGACGACAACGAGCCTTCCTCGTACTTTTTACCCTAACCAACGATGCCCCACGTTCACCTTGAGCGATGTCATTTCAAGTCGTGTACGTCCACATTCAGATTTTCCAATACTTTGGACAATCATTTCGCCTGGCTTATGGTACTTCTTCGCGGGGAATGACTTTGCTGAATCGTACCCAAGGCTTGCATCCACCTTACTTACTATCTTCATTGTTCTTTCACACGAAGAAAGCATTGAATGCTGTACGTGTGATGACAGCTTCGAACTAAACCGGTGCTTATGTCAACAAATCTCTATCAATTTCTGCAGAGTTAATCATAGGGAGGTTGTAGGTTATTTTCGTTCGGGACTGTGGGTCTGGCGTCGCTCTCATTTGAGCGAATATGTCGTTTTATCGTGCAGTGATTCGGGTTTTAATGTGAGCCTCGAAGAATTAAAAGTGAGCCTCGAAGAACGGAAAGTCAAAAGTGATAAGTTACATAGGACTTAGAGGCTGGGTCAATCGGTAGACAGAAGATGTTTGGAGGTCACAAAGCCGACGCAGCGCCAACCCGCTACAACAACAGAGAGCTGCAGGACAAATCCCTGCAATTCTTGAACTTTTAGCCAAAGAGAGGAGAGAGTGCATTACCTCCCACGACATCAGAGTGAGTCTTGCCGATGACACCGTTCTGTTTCGGAGTTGAAAGAAGAACAGGAAGCAGGTCCGCTAATTGTTCGCTTGGAGGCAATCACAACAGTAGTCGCTGCTTATCCTCTTGACCCGTCGTTTTTTCGGCAAGTCTGCTCAGCACTTTCAAGTGGAGAGTGAGAGGACAGGAGATCCAGCCCCCCCTCATTAGTTGCCAAACGTTATCTTAGAGCCCAATTACACGCTCAGACAGCCCACAAACTAGTTGCTCCGTAGACAACAAGTGCATTCTGCTAGACAAGCACGATGTCCACTACACCACCAGTCAGCGCTGACTGGTGGTCTAGTGATCGTCGTGCTTGTTTAACACATCCATTCATTCCCGTTCTTTGTTGCCACTCTACATATAATGTGTGCAGCGAATTGACATGTTGTGCTCTTGATTCGTTCCGATATGCTGTTGTTGTTGTGGCGAGCGATAACACGCTGCTCCAACCTTCGTTCGATGTTAAGACATCATGACTGTGAGACGTGTGCAACGGATTACATACATGCGTATTTGGTAGGGTGCTCCGCGTTGCAGTTATGTATGCAGAATTGTTGTATTCACGACATAGATGTAGATGGAACAGACGTACGTTCGAGAATTGAATGCCATCGCGAAAGAAAATGAGAAAATAAATGGGATACCATACACGCTTGGCACCGGGATCGAATCGTCGTATGTGGTGCTGTAAACCAACCTTCCACACGTGCGTACGCACCAGCATAGGCTTTCAAAATCCGTGGGACAGAGTTAAGGCAGTTTGGTATGCGTTCGTTTGAAGACAAGGCAAGCGTGCGTTCTGCCAGTGACGCTGCCACAACACGGTTGGAGCTGCTCAGGCCCAAAAAAGTTGCACCAGTCAACCCGTGTTGAAGCCACATTGTTTCCACCCCCTGCTGCGTTCAATTCCAATCGCCATGCAATGCTGACCAGTCTGTCATACATGCAAGGACAGCGTTTACCAATCATTGGACATACCTATGCAACTTGCATGCAGTAGTCGTGCGCGTTCATGGTAGGAGATCCAGCACAACACCGCCGGTCCGCCTTGCGGCGTGTAGGGACCGAAACTTCGACGAACACAACAACAACAACAACAACCAATACCTCTTCCGTATGAATGGATGGACGGCTCCGCTGGTAAACAAAGTCTGAGTGTGTTGTCAGGTGCGTGCGTACATTAGTTTGCAAACTCACCTGAAATGTCCCCCCTGGTTATTACTTCGTTCTTTGATGGGTGGAGGTCTAGGCTGAGGTATCAGCGAGGAGCATGGTGCCTTGTGTGCCTGTCGGTTTGGTTTGATTGTTGATGGTTTACGCACAACAGTACCTCCTCGTGTACTTTCGTTGCGGATTCAATGCGCGTTTTGTGTATCCAGGTACATGTTTCGTTTGGCGTGTGTGCATGCCAAACAGGGGACCATCGAAATGATGTAGCGATGTACCCCGTGGACGGAACAACAATCATCCGGTTGGTTCCCCAGCGGTCATCAGCTAATCCGCTCTGCCAAAAGGTCAATCACCCGAGAGAGAGGAAGGAGAAAGGGAAAGAAAGGCAGATGACTCGATAGATCGATACGTAGTTTCGATCGCAGACTCACCAGATACTGGTACTTATTATATCCGGGCGGTGGGGCGGTGGGCGGTGGACGGTGGGTGGACGGATAATAATCTCGCCGCATTATTTTGTGTCGTTTCGTCGTCGTTTGATTTCGCCGCAAATTTCCTTCTCCGATCTCCGACCTCGACCGACCGACCGACCGACCTATGGACCTATCCGACAAGCCTGGAGCCCGGAAGTCCGGAGCCCGGAAGCCCGACGACTTAACGACTGTGACGACCGATTTCTCGACGATGTTGAAACGTTTTCGGCTGTTGGTGACCTCATCTGGACTATAGCAACCTTCATTGTCGAACTTGTGGCAATAAGTCGCTGGCGTGTCAGCACGAACTTATGGATGGGCGATATCTCCTTCCTACAACTAAATTATTAGGAAAAATATATACACACACAGAAAGACTACCCGTTCGAGCAATACCCACATTCGAACGGGATGTGGTGGAGTCTTTCCAGTGAGTGGAGGGAAACCGGCTGAATATATAACGACAGCAGAAGTAACACCGTGCGTAGGTTCACTTAGATATCACACACACACCCTGGACCGACTTTCAAAGCCTGACTACTCCACGACGAGGAGGATGCCGAAATCAAATGGCGCGTTGTCGGAAAGCTCTCGACGACGAAGCGTTTCTAACGCTGCTACTATTCTCGGCACCGCCGCTGCTTTTTTCCTGCCGAGATAATATCGAGATCTGAAAATCGGTCCAAGGGGTGGGTGTAATATCTGATATTTAGTCTCCTATTATTTGTTTATGCATCCTACGCTGCGCTTGCTGTTTGTTGAGACCGACCGTAGAACTAACTGCTGTGGAGAGGATAAGACATCCATCTAACATTTGAGTTGTTGTTGTTGTTGTTGTTGTTTCTCACATTAGCTCTATAGAAAGTCCACAAAAAATGGGGAGCCCGTAGTCTCAAAACCAGGCACGTACGACGCCGCGGGGAAACAAAACAAAAATAGGGTACAAACCACTCGGAACAAGATCTTAGAAAACAAAATGACAGTCTAGAAAGAAAAGAACAGGTATCGCACCGACCATTCGAGAAAAGTATGGGTTCTTGTCTTTACTATTATTGGCATCGACCGCGCTGAGCGCCTGACCGGTGAACAGACGTTGTTAGTCTCAGTGCGTACGGTGGAAACCACGAAATAACTTTTTTTTTGCGGCCACGATCTGGGACTCTGACTGAGCGTCATGGAGGAGTCTACGCTGCTCTCCGGATTAAAGATCGAAACGGTAGTAAAGCAACATAGGAAAAGCGAACGTGTCTACTTGTAGTTAGGTTGCTACCTTTCACTCGAGTTCGTTTTGGAGTGCTTTCATCATCGCCATCCTCCTCCTTGCGTACAACCATTCATTGTATGCTCTCGCCGCCATCATCGTTGTTAAGACTAGCTTTTTTGCGGCAGTTCTTATCAGGAAAAATAAGTACAAACACAGAGACGACTAAAAATGTTCATTCGAGATGTTGGAGTCTTTGCAGTGAATGGAGGGAAACCGGCTAGGTACTGGGCTTATTTCGAGTCTAATTAACCCAACACACTGACATTCTTCTTTATTAGCCCTCCCTGCGCCGTTTGTTCGTTGTGAGGGAGGTCATCAGTGTGTACTGGCTCGAAGCTCTTTCTTTCTCTCTTCCACTCTATGCATCCCGCCTCCCTTGATTGCTGTTTTGGTCGTTGCCCTTGTCCTCCCGTTCGTTTCCTCCTCCGTCGCTGCCAAATATTTTCCTCTCATTGCAACTATCATCATCGTCTTTGTCGGCACTACCGAAGTCCCTACCAATGAGACTATTGGCTTTGTTTCTTGGTGGAATTTGGTTCATCAAAAGTGTGTATAATTTTGTGATGACTAGTGTACCCTCCCATGTTACATGGAAGTTCTGCAAATGCCCGCTTGCACAGGAGGGCGTCAAATCTCCACGGGGAAGGTTTATAATAGTAGTCAGTGGCGGGAGCACAACGACACGCTTGATTGCTTAGTACAAAACAAATGTGTAACAAATCGAAAATGCGTACGTGGCGGTCGGTGCACCTGCAAGACTGGATTCAATGGCCAAATATGTGTCATGTACAATAAACACGCCAAGAGTCTTCATCTGTAGCTAGCATCTGCTGCTGTCTTGTCGACCCCTCCCTCGTGCATGTTTGCTATGCGAATGTGGAGGAGGTATTCGCTCTTCATCTTTGTTTTTCTCAGTAAAATCATGAACTAACATTTTCATCAAAGCGAACGATTTGGCCCACCTTAACGGAACTAATACAAGCACACACAAGGACGAATCTGCCCCCTAAAACATGTCCTATGCTACCTCTAGATACTCACCCGACACAATATGAAACGTAGATAGTCACCCCCTCCCCCGCCAAATACTCGACTCGCACGAGGGGAGTTGTTAGCGGAGCTCGAGTGGTTGACTTCTGCAACAACTTCCAAGGAACGCATCATCGTAGATTTGTCAAGTCAGTCGTGTGTTGTTGCGTTCCAGCTCATCATTAGCGACAGCAACTTTGGCTCTCTCCGACACGCATCGCATGTTTTCCTGCAACTCGTTCATGATTGATTTTCGAATAAAAAGGCCAACAGCAGTCCGTCCCCACGATCGATCGCCGCTGATCAACAGGTGGAGGCCCACACCTTGCTTGTCTTGGCGGTCGATTCTCCTTTCTTTACCACTACAGTAATTTCGTCTCACAACGTAAAATCCACAAACTTTTTCGTGACACATCTCATACCGCCCGTGACCTACAACCTGTATATTTCGCGGCTCGCATAACGACAAGCCCGTCAACACAACACCCCACCGATCATACCATTCGTAAAAACACACGAGTGACTAGCACTGCACTCGCTGAAAACCAACACGCCCCCCCCCCCCCCCCCCCCCCCCCCCCCCCCCCCCCCCCCC
>CACKRE030005190.1:61377-72977 GCA_902602495.3 Ectocarpus sp. CCAP 1310/34
CCCCCCCCCCCCCACGACGAAATCCTGGGCCGGCGAAACTTCCGCACATCGCTCAGTCCCAGCATCGCAAGGATTCGGGGTCAATGGTCCTTTTAACGGCTACGGCATGCGTTTACGTGAGCATACCCCTGCGAAGAAATAATTCGCCCCCTTTTACACCTCTCGACTTATGGTGTTGACTACGGCATGCGTTTACGTGAGTGCAGGTCCCCGGAAATAACAATTATTCACCCCCGATACCTGTCGACTTGTAGGTGCCGGCGGCGGCGGGGGCGGCTGCGACGCCCGCGAGGCGGCGAGCGGGCGCGCCCGCTTCACGCCGCTCTTCCACTTGCCCCTCTTGGTTGACCTCGCCTCGCCTCCCGCCGCCGCTGCCACCTCCGCCGCGTGCGCCGTCGCTGCCGTAACCGCGGCCCGCGGGATCTTGATAAGGAGGCGTTGCTTCGGCATGAGCAACCCCGACGACGCCGCTCTCTCTGCCGGTGCTGCTGACGTTGGGGCGGCCACGCCCGTGACCGCCGCCGTCTTGTCTGCCGTTGCTGCTGCTGCCGCCGGGTCGCCAATAGGCTCCACCTTGATCCCCAGGTCTTCGAGCTTCGGGAGCTTGCCCCCCTGCGGCACGCTCTTCGGCCTGACCTTGCGCGACTGAGCGGCGCTCTCCTGCGAACGGGAGGAAGCGTAAGCGAGCGGTAGGCAGCGTGAGCACCACGGTCCAAGTCCGGAAAAAAAAAACGAGCGTTGCCAGACATCCATTGGGGGTGTCGTCAAGACTTGGGGGATTAGCCCACACACCGGTGATACATCGAAAGGTCAATCAGTAGAAACTTGCAAGGGTCATACTCCAAACTACAACCGCCCCACGCACACACACGTGGTATGTACCTGCTTGGCCGAAGGGTGAGACCTCCTCTTCGGCCGGGCGAGCAACTCCGACTGCCGCGCCTCCACGCTCAGGGCCAGCTGCTCGGCCTGAGCAAGAGACTGCGCAAGCCGGTCCATCGTGTCTGCTTGCAACGCCTTCACGTCTTGCTCCTGCCCTGGCTGCTCTTGACTTTGCTGCTGCTGCTGCTGCTGGATCTCGACCTTCGCTTCAGAGACGCACGTAGCGACCGGCGGCGTCAGTTCCCGACGTGGGACCGGAGCCCGGTCCTTCTCCGGCTGCTGCGGAACAACCGACCACAGTTCGCCGCCGCCGCTGTGCCCCACTTCCTTGCTACGCGTCGCGACCCCGCCGCCAGGAACGCAGGTCATCGCGTGCCTTGAATCAACCACCATCATCGGCGCCGTGCCCCCAACCGGCTGCAGATTGGGCGCGCCGAGGGAGGCCTGCCGTGGGTCCACGTATTGCTGAAGTGGCATCGACGGTGCCCCCACCACCGTCGCCGCGTCCGCCTCTCCGCTGCCCACTCCCGACTCCGTCGCCACCATGACGCTCGCCACCTGCTGCTGCTGCTGCTGCTGCTGCTGCTCCTGGTGTTGGTGCCCGAGGTAGCCGCTCCCGATGGCGCTGCTGCCGCCGGAGAAGGAATCGACGGCGACGGCGTCGGCGGAGGCGACCGGGTTCCCGCCCGTGTGACCGCCTCTGGCCTTGTCCCCGCAACGGCAGAGAGCGCTCGAGTCGACGGCTGCCAACGCCGCTGCTCCCACGGCCTCCGGAGACGAGATATGCGAAGCGTGAGGGGACGCACAGCTGGGACAGGGGTCTCCGCCCGTGTCCGCGGGAGGCGTGCCGGAGCCCGGCGACCCGTTCCCTTCCGGGGGCGCCAGGTTAGGGTCGCGCTTGAGGCGGAGAGGCGCGCGCCCTGTAGTTTCCGCTGTGATGTTGGACTCCTGCTATGACCCATGTGTGTCGTGGAAGAGAACAAAAGAATCGCACCCTTGGTTAGCAGCGACATACGAGGTAGAAGCAGTCCATACAGTGGACCTTTCAAGATGAGAAGAGATGCGGTGTTCATGCCAAGGATGTGCACGGTTCAAGAGACCGGAGGCGGCAGCTAGGGTGGCATCATAGGATATACCATGGTATATTTGCAAGGAACCACAGCAGCAGATATAGCAATACGTAACACGTTGCACTGGCTGTTTCGTGGTGACCAGGACTCTCAATCAACAACGTCGTGCGACGAAACCATGATCCACATCGTAGTTGCTCCTGACTTCAACCGCCGTACTTCTCGCACACGCAATCTCGTCTCAAAACGAACTCGACAGTTCGCTCCTCCAAAACAAGGAAGGACAGTAAGCAAATTCGGTACTCGAGGATCCAACCGCCAGACAGCGGGTAGGGGACGGTGTGATGTGTTCCATACTACACAGTCACCGCTCGGGAAGCGTTAGCTTTCCAATGGCCGTGACCCTTCGAGAAGGTTGCTAAAAACTGGTTCGTTTCAACAGAGCGCGTGGCTGTCATCGAAGATTGTGGGAGAGGTGTAACCACGAAAGCTTTTGCGCTGCGAAGCTTGAAGCGCTGCCGTTTACGGTATCGTCCATGAGTACGAAGCGCAAGGGAGCGATTCTTCCTCTCACCAAAGAGACTATTTCCAGTTCCCCGCGTGCCCCCGTTCGGACACATTGGACACACATGCAACCGAGTGTGCATGTGAAGGACGCTTTCATCGAGACTTCCGTCATAACGATCATCACCACTCTCATCCACCCGGGATAGCGGTGCTGACTGACTACAACGCTAGACGCCTGCATGTTTCGTGTGAAGTCTTCACACGTGAATGGAAGACCGTTCGTCGCAAAACGGCCGAGAGCTGCCGCAAATGGCGGCAGCGGTAACGCTGAGTACTCAGCGTGTGCCGAGTGGGTGTTTCTATAACAAGCATCGACTGGTCTATACGGCGTACCCAATGAAAACACGTCATATAGTGGGACACGAACGCGTACAACTTTTCAATGATGAGGGGCGCGGGGGGAGGGGGTGTACGAGTCAGTCCAGCCTGCGGATTTTAGAAGCCCAAATGAGTAACTGACTCAACGCGTCTGCCTGTACTAACATTGCAGGGTTCCCTGTAGCGGGTTTACTCCCCACGCGACCTCTCTGTGTTCCTTCCACTGGGCTTTTGCCTCTAGCACATTCCTGCTTGGCGACTCCTGCTAGGCATCTCTCCGCGACCTATACCTGTCGAGGTAAAAACTGCCGCAACCATGCAAGTACACGTTCCCATCGACGTTGAAACGCCGATCGGAGAAAATCGCACCGGTGACACAGCAGGCGTGCGCAAAAAAACGGGGAAGACCGGCCGCACCATTTCCGAACCGATTACTGTGTCATCACGCCGATGAGACAACATCAAATTTAGATCTTCACTTCGGGCGAGATATGGGCGTGCTGCCGCACGTATGTCGGGGCCACCTTTGAGAGCTGTGAGGTTTTGTCCAAAAATTGCGTTGTAGGATGTGCCATGTTTGCTGTGCTACGGATACTGCTGCTGACCTGTAGATCGGCTGGCACCATGGTACCAGTAAGCCGATAGATATCACGCCTATCGGGGCAATCGCACCACCGGGACACATAGAACGTCGTACGCATATCTAGCACATGCAACGTCGCTGCGGTTTGTTCGGCATCGCACTGAGGGTGTCGTGGAAATGCTATGCATTCAGCATAGTGTACATCGACCTTGCAACACACGGAACACATTTCAGATTTCCAAATTGTATTTCCGCACCAATACCGGGGTGTCGTTCCCATCCGTCACCCATCGGGAGTACGGACGGCATTTGGGGTGCGACGAGAAGCAGCTAGACATGGTTGACGAAAGGACCGAACGAACCCCATTTTGCATTCGGGCGTATGCATACGATAGGTCTGATGGATGGAAGGAAGCCCTACGACCACCCTGGCTTGTATTTCAAGCACCGCCCTCCTGAATTTACAAGTCAAAAGTGTGTTCGTTCGTGTCAAAAAATTCCGCGTCTTGATCGTTTTCTTCGCGCTCGGAGTCACTCATCCTTACATCATCTCCCTCCTGTTCGGGAGCGTGTTGGGAAATGTCCGCTACCTTCGATTCAGTGTGGTTCGTCTTACAACCATAGCGTCGACCGAGCTAACCGGCGGAGCAAACGATAAAAGATTCAGTCGTGCAGCACGACGGGATTGAAAAAAGAAAACACGAATCATTTCTATTTTAGTCAACGATCGGACTTTGGCTAGCCCGGCAGGGACGGCGGTCGAGGTTGAACGGCAATGTCGCGCTTTCGGATTCGAACTGGATTTCGAAGGTACAGTAGACGAAAAGACTGCTGCTGTACTTGTGAACATCGTCGAGAAGCCCGCTGCTGCGTTATCTGGTATTCTCCCCTGTTTTTGTAGACACTTCCGCATAGAACAGCTAGAAAAGCTAGTTTGCGCTTGTATTTGCCCGTGGGCTGGCTTGACAGGTTTCAGCACGTTTTGGGCGATTTTTTCGGGACGAGACACGTTGTTCGGAAGGTCTACAACAATATCCTCCGAGCAGTTTCCGCCGTTGTCCACGGCTGTACAACATGCGTGTGGTGGGTGAGTGTCACATACTTCTAGATTCCATGATTTATTCTCGGGCAGTCGCCGGATTTGTGACAAGAAATTTTTTGGTGAGTAGGCATGCGAACGTACGTCGCCCGTTCAAGGCAGGCAATGAAACCATAATAGGTCCGTTCCACGGCCGCGAATGGATCGGAACCTGCATGAATGTCGATAAGCACTGCGGAAATTGGAGAGCGCTCAACCGTAAAGCGTAGGCGCCGGTGAAAAGCGGTCGCGATGGGCAGGGTCGTGGACGCAAACCGTTGACAAAATATTCAAACCAGAAAAATGCTTCCTACGCCAAACTGCGCCAAACAGCCACCAAAAAAAGCAAGGGGTGTTTTTTCAATTTTTTCAGGAACGGCAGCCCAAGCTCGGACAAATCAACGCGTGCCACTCACGCTCTCCGCACCCGCTGGGGCCAGAGCGAAAAAAACGAGTATATTCCTCATGAAACCGCAGGCCGCAAAAGCAACCAAGCCAAAGGAGACAAGAAAACGAAAAAAAAAAGACGAATCACCTGACTAATTTCTTGGGTTCCAACGATCACGGTCCCGTCGAGAACGCTCCTGCTGCTTCCGCCGCCGCGCTGTACTGAGAGCGCCAGCTTAATCCCACCACCACCGCCGCCGTTGTCAACTCCTCCCGCCCCTTGAGTTCCGTTGAGTAGCCTCGTTCCAGGCACGCCGTCCAACGCTCGCATTCCCTCGGCACCAGCAGGCAAGTCAGCAGCAGCAGCAGCAGCAGCAACAGCAGAAGCGGAACGGTGGTGCTGCTGCTGCGGCACCGCCCGCCGATTTGACAACAAGAGGGCGGAGGCGTCGGATCTTTCAACACCACCCGTGCCGCAGGCGTGGATTTGGTGATCCTCTGCTGGTGCTCCGGGAGTCCCTCGAGTTCCCTCCCCAACGTCGATCTTCATTCCAGGGTGACCCGCAGTCCTTCGGAGACAGACAGAGAGGACCGGCGCACACCCAGCGAGGAGAGATGGGATCGCCGTATGGTCAATGCGAATTTTGGAGAGAACGACGACGGGCAAAAACAGAGTGACCTAAAACTCGTTCACAGACTCAAACCAGCTATTTATTTAGGTGTGTGTGTGCAGAGAGAGAGCGCGCAATCTGCTGTTCCACGTTCCAAGGTGAAAATCGTACCAAAAATAAGTGCAAAGAAGGCGACACATTAAACTAGATGGCGTTGAAGCTTCACGACCACATATGTAGGATCCATGAGATCTCTTTGGCCACTCTTACTATCAGCCTCGTGAATGAGTTGCAATGGTATCCTTGACAACTAGCGAGCGCGAGCGCTGGCGTCTTTCTTACTGATGATCAACTTGGGAAGACAAATATTGCCGGAAAAAAAGTCGGAAAAAAAGCAGCCAGGGCACCTGCTGAAAAAATAACCTGTTTCGCGCGTGTGTCACGTTCCCGAAGTTTGAGGAAAAAACCTCTGTCGATGGGCCCTTGGCCTCAGGTTCAACTCACCGTGACTCTGGGTCCTCTGTGCGGCACGGATGCCAGAGCCGGTGTCCATGTCACAATGCCCCCTGGTGCAGCGATCTACCAGGCCCGCCCGCCCACCACGCTCGTAGCTCGGCCTAAAGAAGGCCCGTGCACGGCATGGAGTGTCGCTCGACCACGTGTCCCTGAGTCTTAGATGCAGGTGGAGGCCCGGAATAAAAATTAGTTATCCGTAGACTTTTTTGACCCGAACCAGGGGTCAGGAACGCTAGCTAGGAGCACCTGAAGGCTGTCGCGTCTGTCTGAGTGCTGCTCGGGGTCTCTTCGCTTCGCTATGGCGATCGGCCAGAGAGCACACGCAGGCCCATCGGGACGGCATAAAATCCGTTTTTTTTTTTTTCGTGCGGCCTGCAGCATATCCTGCAAGGGGTATGAACTTGTTGCGCTTTGCGGGTCCCCCGCTTCAATGTCACACTCTGCTGTCTGCCGCGCTGCTGCTGTGCTGGCTGCGCTCTGTTGTGCTTGATATCAACGAGGAACGAGGGGTGACGCCTGGCCGTGTGCCGGGGCTACCTGTTCCATCGATGCTACTTCCCTCCTGCCGTCTTGATCTCCTTGTAGCTGCTGGAAAATGGCAGCCATCTTGGATAATTTCTTCGAAGTTGCCTCTGCTGCGGCCATGTGGGATGTGTGTTTGAGAAGGAGAGCTCGCAGCGTCTCTTCCAACTTTACAGATGGTATCCACAACAGCAGCAGCAGCAGCAGCAGCGGCAGGCACAGGCAGAGATAGAGAAATGGCATTGGTGCGTCGAACATGTGTTGGCTGTCGATATGTGCGCCTTGTGCTGCTTGTGCATCTCATGCAGCTTGACATGCAGGGAACGAAAGTACAGCAGTACACGAAGAAGAGTAGAGATCCTGTGTGTGGGTGGAAGCGCAGCACAGCAGCAGCATCAGCAGCAGCAGCACTCCTTGCAAGTAGGCAAGGCGGATAACCACCTTTCCGTTCCGTCCATGCACGTCGCATGATGATCGCTGAGTTCCTCGGCGCCTGCAGGTTCAAGAAAACAAGCTTGATGCTGCACGGAACACACGAACAACCAACGAGAGCGATCGAACGATCGAACATACGTTGTATGACATCGAAAACCGTAACGGTACAACGAAACGCAGCCACCCAACATCTGCTCTGCATTTACCCCGAATACGCTTGGCCTTTGCAAAACTCCCACAGAGCAGCACAAAGTCGCTTGTTGGCAAGCGGCATCATGCGCGTCTGACGAGTGGTCGGCGGCCGGCCGGTGTGGTTGTCACGTTGGTGGCTGGGCGTCGAATCCCTCCCTCCGACTCCAAGCACAGACAGCCTCTCAGCAGGAAGGACACCTCTCGTTCTCGGAAAGTGATGTTTTCCCGTGCTCCAGCTCATCAGTGACAGACTCAACAGCAGGTCTCCTTCGTTCCTACATGGAGTCTAGTATGCTTGCAAAGTTTGTATACGCACCCCGTAGAGCAACTTTGACACGTAAAAACAACCGCACACAGGTGGACTGGCTGCAGTGATGATGGATGATGCAAGACACGACCTTCGTTGTACACACACGTGCTGTTACGGATATTGGTTGATGCATGTGGCGGCGGTGTGCACCAGACCTCCCTTTCCAACACCGACTTCCAAAGCTTGATCGCTCCGGAGGAGAAGAAGCGCCGGCGCCGGTAACGAGGGGGGAGGAGGGACATTTGAAGATCTAATCGAAAAATTACGAGCAACCAAAGTTCAGCATTGGCGCCGTCTGGTAAATGAGTGAATCCCGGCCCATGGCGGTCGGGTATACACTGCTGCTATGTCGTGCACATCCTTAGCTGCAGCAACACAATCATCGCATCTTCCGTCGGCTGCCACCGCCTGCCATACTGGGGTTGGGTATTGCTCCCTCATGTCTTCGACCTCTCGCGGGCGTTCCAGTGAAGTAGGCTTTCAAGCGGCTAAACCTCTGCGACGGTGTTGCTGTGGATCCTCCGCGGCAAGCCTGCATAGCTTGCCCTCCTTCGCCACCTGCTTCTTCTGCCCTTACTCAAGAGCTACGCGCGTGGAGCCTACTATGTAGACTACCGATGTATTTCGCACTAGAAAAATTGATGCTATTTCCTCGTAAAAATCCAGTACGTTGCATCTCGTGTACCCTTTCCTGTGCCCGGAAGCACACATGGTCACAGCCAGCACCGAAATTGGACGTCACTACTGCTGTAGATGCCCCAAGGGCACAAACGGTACATGACTCGAGCGCATAAACGGACCAACAAGCGGCTCCCGGATACCCGTCGTCCTCGTGTTGCGGCATGCAACAGGTCGAAAGCCACCCAACTATCGAAGCAGTTTTTATCCCTACGGGTGACTGCATTCTGCGGAATGTTGCTGTGACTGCACCTCTTTCGATCGACGGTCCCCATTTCGCAAGCTGGAGCGGAGGGCATCCGAAGTTGACGCGTGTTGACGGGCGGATTCCTGTTACGGTAACGCCACGGCAGTCATTCACGATCGATCACCGTATGTATCCACTATAGGGTGGCGATTAAAAGGAGAAGGCCAAAAGGACCTACTGCTGTGCACAGGATCGCGGCATGTAGACCATATTTCTATGGCAATGCTGGGAATCCGAAAGAGTGGAGAGGCGGGAGAAAAATTATGGGGGTAGAGGCATATGGCTACGAGGAAAAAGAGCGTTGGGTTGTTGTACGCAAAAAAAAAAACGCTCCGAACTCTGCCCCGCATCTTGTTTCATCATGATTCAACCAACGCGGGCGCCGCCCGTAGTCACGCCAGTTGGACTACGCCAAATAAGCTTTCACGCAAGACAAAACACGAAAAGAAGTAGAAAGGGCCCAAACACGCCACACACTCACGAAAGAAAAAAAAAACATTTTAGTTATTGGGCTTGTTAACGCAAATACGATCCACATGCCACTTTGTACTCCGGAAGCAAAAAACTTCTGTTCAAAATACCTCTGCTGCAGCTCTCCCTGCTTCAGCTTGCTCCAGCCGCTGCCTCAGCACGCCCACCTCGCCCGCTAGTTTGTCCCGCTCCTCGCTCAGCTCCTGGCGCAAGCACGCCTCCTTTCTTTCGAACATAGATTTCATGCCCAGCAGCTCATTCTCCACGTACCTGTACAACGAACACGCGCCGTGCGGGGGGGGTGGGTGAGGATACATATGAGTTCAATGCTGAAGCATTTCCTGAGCACTGACGACGCAGCAGCAGAGTGCCGTATAGCAAGCACACCACATGCTTGGAGGGGGGCTGCGGTTGTGGTTGGATCACAAACACATACGACAACACCAGTTTGGTGTATTCCATTCTTTATGGACAGGACGGCCAAAGGTATACGCTCACGATTTCTACCCCGTCATGCACCACAATGAATACCACCAGGTCCGAAGGACCACCCAGTGCATCTCGGCAAAAATAAAGTTAAGACAAACATGTCAAAGATGACCATATGTCACAGCAGCCGCTCCCAAACGGGGCAAAGACACGCCTCACGCACAGACACAAGCGTCCTTCGTGTCGCGGCATAGCTTGTTGACAAGGGCGACACAAGCGTCCTCCTTCCTTGCACAGCAGTAGCGCTTGCGGACGACAACAAGGGTGCAACTCGCCTCAGAGCTTGGTCCTTAGCCTCGAGCTGTGCCCTCAGCTCCTCCTCGACCGCCTTCGCCGCGGCCGTCACCGCCCCAACGGCGGTCAACTCTGTCGAACAGCTCCTCTGGCGCCGCCCACTGCCGTCCCGCGATGACTCACCTCCCTGCCGGTCGTCGTCGCCGCCTCCGCCGCCTTTACCGTCATCCTCGGATTCGTGGCGCTTGCGGTACCTATTTTTTTTTTTGCCGTGCGGTCCAGCGGCAGCGGGTGGAAGGTGAACAAGAGGCGATAGCCGAACAACGCAACCGAGCAGGCAGGCAATACCGAGCAGAAAACAATGAACACGTTTGTATCTACGTACAAGACGCGCCTCCGGAGTGGGCCCATGAGAGGGAGTTAGTACATATTGTCATCCAGGCGTAATGCAAGATGGAAGTAAAGCATGTTGGTGTGAATCAGCCGACGTCTCCCAAGCTCGACCAGGTCACACAGCTCACGTGTTTTCGACTCGAACGGACCAGCGAACCTCAACTAACCAATAATGAAAATATTCAAATCTGTATACAGTCTTACGGAGGAGTGCTACAGGAAGAATTCTGTGCGCAAAGAGCGGCGAGAGAGAGGGGTAGAGGCATGGAGGTGTCGTGCTTTCGGCAGTCGTCCGTAGAGAAACTGATGGCTAACCAATGAGGTATGAGAAAACCTGCACGACACCTAACGTCGTCGTGTCAACTGAAGGCCCGGTCGATGGCCTCAACACGCGCGCGCGTGAGAGGGGCGAGTTAGCCCTGCGTACCTTCGCAGCTCCTTGCACACCTCTCTCAGCTGGTCCTCCACGCCAGACAGCGCCACAACCTGCGGGAAGCCCGAGGCAGGCCGCACACACACGGGGAAAGAGCGGGTCCAGCGACAACCACGCGACCCTAACACAAAGGGTACATCGTCACCCAAAAGAGGTAACGCCCACATCAATCCCTGATGAAGCCACGCAGAGCAAGAAGGCCGCACGCAAGGCCCTGGATATCGTAGGCAGTGCGGCAGACACAGGGCGGCGGCGCACTACTCCAAGAGGCAGAGAGAGCAAACGACACGATCCACGTACAGGTACAACTCTTGCCGAATAGAGACACCTGGACCAAACATGGCAAATAACACGACAAGATTAAGACACCTCGACCAAACAAACACTTCAAATGACGCCACAAGCGCTAACTAACCCTGACCGTCAAGTACGGACAGACCGCGGTCAACAAAAATCGAGCGGCTCGCCTGCGCCTCAAGCTCCGACACCTCCTCCCTCGCAGCGTCCAGCCGCTGGTCGGACTCGGCCTGCTGCGCGTCCAGGCGGTCACGCCATGCCTGAGCCTCAGCCAGGGCGTCTCCCTCCCTCAGCCGCAGCTCCTTGATGAGCTGTTTTTTGTCCAAAGCGAAGATAAACAACAAGGCCACCGTGACAATAAAGGGCAAAAGCCAAGCGTTTCGTGGCCAGAGTACACGGGTGTGTGTGTGTGCCAGACATCGGGCAGGAAGGAAGGGACGTCCCTTAAGTTCGGCGGCTCGAGCGGGGATGTTGTTATCTTAACGATTCTGCGGATAACAGCACAAACTTCTTCTCCCTGTCTTGGCCGCCAATTCCAACAACACGGAAGCGCGACAAGGGCGCGGTACACCGAAGCATGTGTAAGAGCGCCAACGGAACGGAACAGGACGCTCCAAGAAAAGACAACAGCAATGACGGACGCCAAACAACAACAACAGCGATGACGGACGCCAAACAGCACGCCTGTGGCCGTTTGCACTTCGGGGGGAAATAAATAGGGAGCAGGACACAGCCCAGACAGCGCCGACTACACAACTCGGACTCGGGGATTGGTCGAATTTACGGGACATCCCCCCCCCCCCCCCCCCCCCCCCCCCCCCCCCCCCCCCCCCCCCCCCCCCCCCCCCCCCCCCCCCCCCCCCCCCCCCCCCCCCCCCCCCCCCCCC
>CACKRE030005191.1:9214-34784 GCA_902602495.3 Ectocarpus sp. CCAP 1310/34
ACTCTGGCGCCCCCCAACTCAGCACTGCTGCTGTGTGACATAAACGAGCCAATGGTAACAACGCACGAGCCTACTGCAGGCCCTTTTTTCCACAAGAAAGCTCCCTCTTGTAACTCTCTCGGTCCAATCGTGGTGGACATACGAGTATTTCTCGTGAACGTGGCCTTTGTGTTGTGTGATGATGCGTCTACACCCTCGCTCTAGCAGCAAACCAAAAATCTAGACATGCTCGTTGCGACTGCGAGATGATTGTCGGCCTACCCCTGGAAATATACTTGAGTGTCGCCTCCCTTTGGTTTTGTAGGTGACATTCGTGTAGCACCACGAGGCCGGTAAGGAAAGAAGCGAGCGATATACTAACGGAGGTGAACATACAAGACAAGCATCCTTGAGGGTGTTGAGCATCATGTCTAACCTCTTGCCAGCGGCAGTGCCGATATAGCCCTCGTTGGTGTGTTGCACATACCGCACTGTTTGTTTACTACGGTATTGTGCAGAGGTGCACCGGATAGAGCGCTGCCTTGTTCGGGACGGCACACCACAGCAACACCTGCTGCTGTTGCTGCTGCTGCCTTATTGTTCGCTCACTTCGTAGAATCGTGCGTTCTGCTGGTTTGTAACAGGGAACAACAGCTCAATATTTAGCCGGAGGGGTGTCGAGCGCACGATTTGATGCACCCCACGAAACACAACTGCGGCAATGTTGTAATCGAACAGGTGCTGTACCCGTGTAGCTTAAGTCGACGTGCTCGCCTTGTGCTTCCCGCAGTTGTCGACCAGGTCGATCACATGCATACGCGGTTTTGGTGATTCCGCAATGTCACTCCGTCGCCTCGAGGCCGTCGAAGCGGCACCCGCATCCGCATTGTTGGCTGTAATTGACGGAGGGAGGAAACGAGGGTGCTCGTACTCATCAAATTCCACAAAAAAATATGTATTATATGTTCCACAACGCATTCGTTATCGCGTGACTTCGCTTACTCTGTTTCCCATTCCTAGGAGGCCGTATGTATTGAGACCACTCACCAGGCCTCACTGTTGTACGTACAGGAGGTGAGAGAGAGCGAGGTACATGCGCCTTGAGTCAGGAGACCACTGACGACGGGCCCCTTTTCAAGATGGAGCCCATTCCGTGACTGATCTATGGTTTCCCGCGATGAAAATGTGTAAAACGCCAACCCTTGCCGGACTCTCAGGGCAACCGCGCCCTTGTCCAAGTTATCACAGCTGCCCCTACGGAAACGCCTTGGCCAAGTTTGGAACTATCGCCAGTTGCTGGCATTGGCGGCTGTTGTGCGCTGGTGTGTATCTTGAAGCGAGGGGGTGATAGCTCTCGCACGGCGCCATCTTGATGATCAAGCGTATTTCTTGCTCGAACAAAGTGCGAGCTTCGCATTTTTTGGCGTTCTTTCTTCTCTGCATTCATGCATACCCCAAGCGCCCGGCCACACAGATACACGCAAGCTGAATTTTGCTTCATCCCTAGTGGCGCTACAAAGGATTCGTTGACAAGATTCGCATCTCATCTCCCGCGGCACACCAAATCTCAACCCCGAGTGATGCTTGAAGTGAATTGAACCTTGTGTCACCGATGGGGAATCGGTTGAAATCGGTTCCACTTACGCTCCTCCTGCTCGAAGCCAGAAGCCGCATTGCCTTCGAACCTTGAAAACATGACGGGGGGCAAGAAATACCAGCTTCGGCCGCCAGGCACGAGACTGTTGGCTGCAGCAGATGGGTTCGACCAGGATTCGACCAAAAGCCTACAAACTTGTACAGAACGCGCCACCTCTTGAGAAATTACTAAAATAGCAGCTACGAACTTGAGCCCAAAGAAAAAAAAAAACATAACTAGGACATGTGCCCAGTCCAGACACTCACACTTAAATCTATATAGTCGCGGTGGGTGTACAGTGCCCCATAGGCAAAAGAGAAGACCCTCGGCAAAAACAAGAGGTTTATTATTTAGCAGTGCCACGTTCTGTATGAAAACCGAGTACGCTAACCGAGCTATCGCCCCCAAGGTTGTCCTACCCAAGTGGTGCCGCTTCGTCCACATGCCGCGGTATCAATACACACACGCTCCAACAGTTTGCGTCACAGATTGTTCTCGACCAAGAGCGCGCGAAGATAGCTTATCCCTAAAAGTGAACACCCGCGTGGTGAGTTATTTCCGCTTGTAATCAAACAGTTATTACTCAGGAGAGGTCTGTGTATGTGTACTTCTTTAGCACCTAGGACGCTACCCGGCGGACCAAAGAAATACATTGATATTGTTTTGTGCACTGTAGCTGGAAATGTCCGTGATTCGTGGGGTCTCCGCACCTTGGGGCGTTGGTGGCAACCACGGGCGAGTGCCACGGCCAATCATCTGCATGTAGAGAGGGGCCGACTGGGTCGGGCGGCACCTGAACGATGCAAGGGATATCCAGAAACGAAGTTTGCGTGGGATTTCGTGTTTGTACAACAGGTGTGTTCTTGGGTTGTGATTCATCACTCAGGCACGTTTCGATGGCTCAGGCTCTTGTCTCCGGTGTTCAAGATGGGTATTTTAAACTTATCTCACCTCAACCTAATCCTAAGTCACTAGACATTCACTCCAAACATCAGAGGCAGGGTGCAGCACAGCAAGTTTTTTCCCCTCAAATACGCACCTACCCGCTGTTCAAGGATCGTACAACATACACGAGACATCCACTTCTATTTTTAGCGCAGCACGTGGGTCAGGAAAATGGAGGGTTGACAATAGTTCTTTCGGAGCCTATACAGCGCGCCAATACATTCTGTCTCTGCGACAAACAAACAATCGCGCACGCTACCGACGACTATCGTGGGGGCTATAGAACTTGGTGAGCGAGAGAGTGTTGGGCTGGTTGTAGGAGGCCTCATTTTCCCAGACGATCAACGTGGATAAAGTATGCATATATGAACGTTGGACCCGGAAAACGGCATTGCAGGGAAGGTATGGTGGTTGCAGGGATGGGGGATGTTGGCCCAAGGTAGTGAAAGCAGAGAAGAGATACACCACTTGAAGAACACAACGGTGTTTGACGATTACTGGAGTGGAGGAATTGCCCTCGCCCATACCGAGACAAACGTCGGCAAAGCATCGCGGCGGTTTCATTTATTTTACTCATGCATAAACTCACTCACATGACAATCGTGTCACAAGAGGGCGCGTCAAAACCCTCCGTGAGGACGCCGCAGTTGGTGAGAGTAGAAACCTCCCCGGACCGGAAGGCCGCTAACGCCCGACCTCTATCCTGCCTCAGAGACACAGCGATATGGGTAAACAACCGGAAGAACAATATTCGGCGCAGCCTTTTGTGACCTAGTGAAGAACAACCAAGGCGGGTTCAGGTTGGAGAGAACGGCGGGTCATAAAAGAAGGAATTTTTCTTGTGAAAAGGAGTGCCCGAGCCAAGCGCAGTGATCGGAGAAAGGGCTGGTGGGAGAGCAACTCAGAATTCCAGATGACTTACCGCATAAACGCACCTCACAAGAGAAACAACAAACAACAGCAACGCGTAGCCTACTTAGGTGGCACGTTGATGTGTAGAAGTGACATCAACTACGATGATTTTCATGTCCTTATCCTCGGTGCCCTTCGAGTCTGTCCTGTCCTGTCCTGTTTGCCCATGCCTCCAATGCATAACCGGTTAACAAACACGGCCGATCCAATCACCGCACGATATATCTGATCCATCCATCGATGCTGGCCATTCGTTCGTACGCAAACAAAGCGATTGTCTTTTTCCTGCTCATTTTCGATCTATCTCCCACAATGCTTATCGTCCATCCCCATGCACCGTGGCATGCTACGTCCCCCTTGCTCTGTCGCACTAAACGTTCCCGCCATGTCTGTTCGTGCGACTGTCCGTTCCTCAATAGTGCACATGATGTCTCGTCCCCACCTTTTTGTTCATGCCCCCGTCGACCGCCATCGCCGAAATATTGTGCTCGTTCAGGACGCGGGCGAGGTCGTGCGCGTGACGGACGTCCACGCAGAAGGCGATTCCCCTGTCGGAAGAAAAAAATAATTGTCGTTGAAAATATGCAAGGAAGGCAAAGCAAGAAACTTGTGCCGTAAAGTAGAATAACGCTTCGTGCACGACTTCCACTTCACCGGGCTGTCACCTCGGGGATTTTTTCTTCCTCGAAGACAAGGGTTCCCCCGCACCGAACTCCAGCATCGCGCGCGCGGCGGCCTCATTACGGACGTCGTTGTTCACCGCAGTAGACAGCGCGCCGGCGGAAAAGTCCTGAAAAATCGGATACCAGAACGCCCAGCAACAATGATTTTCACTCAGCGTCTCTGTGACGGAGGAAGCGTCGACAGGTCTTTCTTCGGCGAAGGAAGAGATGGACCAGAAGGAAGTAGCGGAAACGGTGGATTACGTTTCAACACGAAGACACCCAGAGGAGAACAACTCCAGTTTGTTTCGCGCATCGAGAGCATATGCCCTGCCACCCCTCATCCCAACAAAGATTCGCCTAAACCCACGCACGCCAACCGTTAGACGCGGTAGACACGATCACCTGGAGAAGGCGTATTAGAAACCGAATGAACAAAAATATTCACGACATGCACCTGTGGCTAGACGTTTCGCCGAACGATGTTGCCGAAATCACCTACAGAAACATCACAAGCACCACAAACCAACTACACGAACAGGAAGATAACATCAAATGCCGCCTCGATACCTGCATGCGAGTGGGCAGCGCGGCGATGTCGGTGGTGGTTCTGACGGCAAAGGCGTGGATGTCGACGAGGTATCCGTTCGCGATGCCCCAGTGGAGATCCAGACCCCCGATGCTGTGGTCGAAGAAAGGCCGCAGGGACAGTCCGTCCGCTCTTATCGACGGCACGAGGGCGAAGGAAAATTTGGACAAGAAAACGCAAGGGGCAACGGCGAGTTCGGGAGATGCGGGCACGGCCGTTCACTCCGTGGGACCTCTTGCTAGACATGGTGGACTTCGGCGTGTTCATGGATAGGCAGAAGATCAAAAGGACATGGGGGCGGTGGCTCGTGCGCGGCGTCTGGGGAATCAAGGCAAGGTTCTACGACAACAAAATGGGTCATGGGGCAGAAAGAGGAACACCGCGTATCCCTGGAAACGCACTTCAAAAGTCAGACGTTTCTTGTCTCGTAGCCGAAAACGTGCATCAAACTACGTATCTTCCGATCAATTAAATCACTTCGCCAAAACCTTCGCGGTGTGGCGGTGAAGCCGGCCAGGAGGCGACCGCCCCGGGTCTCCCCCCTACACGCGCTGCCGACGCCAAGCCCGTTGAGCACGTCGTCGTACATTCCTCCCGCCTTCACGTGGTGCGCCTTTCTTACAGGAAAACAAAGGAGATCCAGAGGACGAGAAAAACGACCACGGAAGCTGTCAGAGAGTAACGGACGGGCATGGTGTGTATGACGCTTGTGTGAAAAAGAAGCAGTTGGGGCTGCTACCGGGCTGAAGCCACCCCGTCGTCAACGAGCACCCGTGTGCCATATAGCGTCGGGCGCCATGCGGGGGAAGCGGCTGACAAGCAAAACCGAGCAATAAATGAAAAAGAGGGGAAGACTGAAAGGGGGCCACATGAGCACTCAGGATGCCGACTCGTGTGTGCATGATTCACAAGTAGAATTAAACAGCGATGACAACGGCGATGATGCTAAGGAACCATATTCCTTCGTGGCACAGGTTGCGGTTCACGGTATAAGCCCGTCTCGACCCGTGGAGTCGTAGCCGTGGTCGAAACTCGTCGCCACGCTTCTGTTGTGTCTCCAGTCAAACCGAATCCGGTCCCGGAAAACTTACTATCCGGTTCTACCAAAGCCGAAACCGAACACCGGCATCCATAAACCCCGGTTGACTCTTTGGGATATTTTCCAACGGTAAACGGCTGCTACAGTGCCAAGAACGCGGAATAATGGGTGTTTTGCGTAAGCTTTCAAGGGGTAATCCAATGTAACCCGTTCGACCGGTTAAACCCACAACAGGTGGAACGAATATTCCTTCTTCTGTAAACCGAAACCGGAGCCGAAAACCGGCTTCGTAAAACCTCCAGCTTTTTCTTTTGATTTGTAGCAGTGGCGTTACCCGCGTTGGGGTATGGTCGCGTACGAAGTGGATTTCCGTTAGATTATTTTCTTTACGAGGCCTGTGTGGGCTGCCCGGCTTGCAAGTTGGTCAGGTTCATGATCGGTTGCCCGGACTCCCCTCCCTCCATCTTTTCGCCCCTCCCGCGCAGCTTGCGGCCGGTGGCTCGCCGCGTGGCAGCGTCGCCCCCCCCGCTGCAGCCAGGGACGTGGTGTGGATTGCGTTTTGTTCTGCTTGCCACGAGGAGAACCTCGCCCACTTTGTTTTCTTTTCGGTGCGGGGTCCCCTCAGATGGGGCCCTGCCGACGCCGCGATACCCCAAGCAAGTGCCCCTCGTGGTGGCTCAGGTGCAGGCCCGTCGCGCTCAAGTGTTAGCCGCAATGGCAGGGCGCCCTGGGCAAGTGCGGAAAAGTCGGGTGGCCGATGAATGTGTTGCGTTTGTGCTGGCAGTCTCCGCGGGCTGCCGGGGTTAGCACACCGTGACTCCGGACAACGTGTTCGATTTTCTTTGTTTTCTGGACACACAAGGCAAAGGTACGAAGATGGTGCATGATACGCCCGGGCGTAGGTTCCCTGGGGGCCGCCAGGTGCCTCGCAGGGTCAACGTGCGCTCGACGTTATGCGGCCGGTTCGCTCTGCAAAGGCTTCGTCTCCAAGTCAAAAATGGCGTTGAAGGAGCATGGGAAGGGCGAGGACTGGGACCCCATCCTCCAAGTAGGCAACCCGTGTGGTAGCCCTTTGGTGGACTCGTACCTTACTTTCGTATCCGAGGAACCGAAGAAGGTAGGAGTGGCGGTTCACCAGGCTCCGCCAATGCTAGCGCACAAGCTTGTGGACTTCATCAGCGACACGCGGTCTCGGGCGCAAGTGGCGCCCCAGGTTGCGGAGCGCAATGCCTTGACGCGGGATGTCGCCCTGTTTTCCCTGGCGTTTTCTCGATGCGCAGGTTTTCGACTTATCGTTCACGTTAGGGTCCCAGATCCTCAAGCTCCCCAACAAAAGGTCGCGCGGTTTGATTTTCAATTTTCAGTCTGGCAAGCAGCTGCGTGCATCGAGTGCGGCAGTGGTGGTGCTTGCAGACCCGGATTACCCAGAGATTTGCGCGTACCGCGCCGTCACGGAGTACGTAGAGGCTACTCGATGCGTGGGTGGAATCTTATGATAGAATACTTGTTCCCGGTGGTAGCGTTGGCGGGAAAGCGGGGCAAATTGCCCCTCACGGCTGCCCGTATGACGACGGCCTTGCAAGGGCACTGTGGGTGACGAACCTGCTGGTCCACTTCACCATGCATTCGTTTCGGGTGGAGGGTTCCCTTAGCAAATCCCTTGCCGGGACGGTGATTGAAGAAAACATGAAGATCGGTGGTTGGACGTTCGTGGCGAGATACAATATACTATATTGGTGCTCCGGTAAGCGGTAGCAACAGAGAAAGAGGCAGGACTTACGCAGAGCCTAGCGAGCTGCCTCTATCTCCGGCATTCCACCAGCGCTTCGCCGCGTGCGCAGGTCACAAATGAAGGTCACTACTGCCCTGCACCGTTCCCCAGATTAGCGACGTGTCAAGAAGATTGGGTGAGTCTGCAACGGTCTGGTTTTGGTCAAAACTAAACGTCCTGGTAATGTCAACGGAGGCAAAGTAGTATGGGCGGGACCACAGGCCGGCGCAGGAGGCGTCACCCAAATCCAATACTTTCCTTAAATGATCCTCGGTATGGAGACAGAATACAACAGTGAAATTCCGTTCCGATCGAATGGATCCAGATTTGGAACGAATCATGGAACCGCAGATGGTGTCGAAATATCTGGGTGTGGTGACAGAGAGAGACCACACCTCGTTTTCACTCCCGAAAACCTCGAGAGCAGAGTCGGGCCGGGAATTTTGAGACCATCCCACCCACCCGCCAAGTCAATAGAGGTCTTCGCAATACCTGGATCGGTTACTGGTAGGTGCTACCCCGCGCGAAGGATACCCGTAGTCGCATCGCGCGGGGAAGGACATACCAGGCGAGGACCTCCTGCCGGCGCAGGAGGCCTCACCCAAATCCAATACTTAATTAAATGATCCTCATTATGGAGACACAATACAACAGGAAAGGAAGTGTACGTCACGATTAAACCAGGTCGCGTTTTTACAGCGAAAATATCCGGCTTCATGTCGACAATCATCCGTCATAACATATTCCATGTCATACTTGACGACCCCAACACGTCGCAGTAGTCATCGCTGAAGATGCAGTAGCCTTGCCGACTCAGAAGAGCATATGGTTCTGTGAAGAACGATACCGGTGACATGATTGTGACAACGTTAACTTGACGGCGACGAAACCACTTACCTCGTCGACGACAACTACTCCCCCGTAGTTCGCGAACTTTCGAAGCCTCGCCGCTCCCGAACCGCGCCTCCCAAGGGTCTGAACCGAAGCGACCACCTTGCCGTGAATAAAGAAAGCACGCACACAAACTCAGCGAACATGACCCAAGGTTTGACACATGGAGCCGACCAAACCATGCGACGTTATAAACTAGTCTACGTGGGACGACCAAAAACATCCAATGCGCGACTTGTACATACCGCTTCCGCTGCATGAGGCAAACCGAAAAAACAACAGGGCCAACAGGCGAAGCGAACAATGCCACGAAAGGTATTGAGGTAGCCAAAATGTGTCCCAGAGCAAGCGAACCCAGGTTGTAGAGACGCGCCTTCAAATAACATGCATACATGACGGTGCCAGCAGGACGCCTGTTCACGTTTATGCAACGGGCACGGAAAAACATCAAGCACACAATTTGGTCATGAGCGGCACCACCATGCTTGAAGAAAACAAAGCAAGATTGAGCACAAAATAGACGGAAAATAACCCTGTGCCGTCATATCAAGAAATGATGTTTGAACGGTTCGTTGTGCCTAGCAACTTCTCGATATAGTTGCATAAAACCACACGGGTGTGTTTGTATCAACCTCTAACACCTAGTTCAGGGTATTGTTTTTCAGTTGATTTGCTCCACGTAGTTGGATGCCCCCTCTGCCACAGCAAGCAGCACCAACGCAGTCGCTTTGAACATCACTAATAGCTCACCACGTCTAACCCAGCGTGCGCGGTCTCGTTGCCCTTTTCTACCCCCACCGAGAGATGGGGCAGGAACTTTCCGAAGGATGCCACTGCCTGGCGAGAAAAAAGGAGCGACAAAACAAACTTGAAAAAAATCCACACACCAACGTGTGGCGTAACATCGTTGGAAGTAAATCGTTTTGGCCACTCCACGAACGCTTGCCGGCAAAACCCACACCATCGGTGAAACCCGCAACCTCCGGGGAATCGGGGGTGTCTGTGAGGAGGGAGCGTGCTCGAACCGTGAGTCAGGCACGGGCGGCGTGGCGTATCTCACCTGTTGCACGAGCTCGTCGCGATGCACCAGCACTAACGTTCCCCGCCGGCACAGCTCCGGAAACGCCTGCCGGCGCAAGCATCGGTAACGCCCGCGACCCTCACCGTTAGCATTTCATCTCCGGTTTTGATCAATCGCCCCAGGGCGTGGAAAATGTGGCAACATCGCTTTGCAAAGCGGCTCAGCATCCAAGCAGCGGGGCTTTGTGGCGGTTGCAGCAAAGTAGAAGAGCTGTACGACAGGTGAAGCAATAGTGACAGGAACAACGTCCACCTTCGGCTAACCTCCGGAGATAGGTATCATCCCGGTATATGCCGAGAAACTGGGAAGGGACGATCCCTCCTAGGACACAAAAAATGGAAGAAAAGAAACATGGAGAACAGCAGCTGCTACAGCTTGCGTTTCGTCCAGTGCTCGGTCTCGTTCAAACAGCTGTGGTACCCCTCAAGGAACGCATGGTGACAGGAGGGATGAAAAACAAATGTCGTCACGTACCTGGGGAAGGTGCGTGAAGACCACAGTTTTGCCGAGGCCTGTTGCCAGCGGAACCAACAGGCGCCGGGTTCCTTGTCCGTACAGCTCCACGGCCCGGTCTATAACCGAGGACTGGTAAGGGCGAAGCACGCTTGTCGACCCTGCCGCTGCTGAAGCTGATGTCACGCAGGCAGAATGGAGGTGTGGGGCGCGGGGTGGGAGGTAAACGGGAGGTCTACCCGGCACAGCATTCTGAGAAGCGCCTGTCACGGCGGGCTGCGCAGTCGGTACGTGGCTCAGCATAGGAGTATATAGTCGATGCAGTCGGTAGGTAGAAACTTCATACGAGCGTGCGACCGAAAGGGGGGCCTTTTCCGTCAACGGAGAGAGCCCTTGGGAGTCCCAAGCGAAGAGGATGCAACGTGGTGCACCGTGATAGAACACCGAGGTTCCCTTGAATGCTCTACGCGTGTCATTGCGACACGGCATTGGCGTCAGCCTGGTGACTGGTTCGCTTGTTTCGATTTTTCTCCGGTCCTTACATCGGTAAGGAGGCGGTTCTGTTCGACAGTTTTCTTGATTGTTGGAGACCAGGTTAGCGGTACACGGTGGATACATACGGCGGGGAAGGCATCGATCTCTCGTATGCTGCAATGGCACGTTTTACTCCTTGCTGTCAACGATGAACCAATGTCGAGCAGTATTCCTGGCGACCAGACCGCGAAGACAACACTGAGGGAGCATGCAGATAAGCGGCGAAATGCAATGAATACGCTTGCCGGACCTCCCCCGGTCGTCGGGCACCTGCACAACATGCTGCCATCCTTCTACATACAGTTCAGTGCTTGGTCTGATAGCCCAAGTGTTGTTGTAGGTTCGTGGGGGTTCGCTGGGTTGTTCGTGTCAGAAACACATCAGCAGTGCAAGCTGTTGAGCTTGGGAAACGTTACACCGCAGCTGGCAGTCAGCCGTGAGTTGATCCTGCTGCCTGCTTTTATTTCCAAGGTGCATCGCCCCTTGATGACGACGACACTGCTGTTGTGCTCTCACGAGCCCTCCGACTCCGGAGGGATCTTGTCGTTACAAGGCATCGATCGTTGGATGAATCACCACAATTCTTACCACATTGAAGCATGTAACATTGACAACCGTTTCCAGCCTGAATTGCGGTACGACGCATTCACCTCTTGCCCTACGCACACTTGCAAGCGTAACTGCTGTATTCCACGCGTGCTCAAGCCTTGATACTACAGAAAAGTCGGCGTAAATAGTCTAGTCTAGTCTAGTCTAGAGGTCTATCGCAGGACAACATTAACATTTGAAGATACAAAGAAGGCGCGCACGGGTGTTCGCCTATGTGCTGCTGCAGCCAAATTGATGCAGCCAAACTCACATGGGCCATTGGTGGCCATTGTCGAGGAGGAAAAGCAGCGCCGAGCCCATTCCCGGCACCGTATTCCCGGCAATCTCATCGTGTGAAGCGCCCCCCGTTCTTTGCTACAAAGCTGATAGTAACCCCGAGCTCGGGACTGTGCGGGCTGAGGTTGCCCCCCCCACAAACTGGGCATTTGATTCATCGGAGCCCCAGCATGTGGTCGTTCGGCGAACTGCTCGCGCATGATCTTGCACTGCGCTGTGCATGCAAAGGCACATTTTCGCTGACAAAATGCTGCATCGACTACCATGATGGCAAGCGTCTCGTAACTGGATTTAGTGTAGAACAAAGCGTTGTCCCTGTCAGCTCACTTGGCAATATCGGCGCTGGAATATTCCAACGTACCGGCGGTGGACGAGACGAAAAGATATGCGCACACACAAGCAGTGAGCGCGCCCGCTAACGACGGCTTACGTAGTTCAGCTACCAGCAAGCCCCTCCAACTGATGACGACACCAGGTTCGGAGGTGGCAACCCCCCCTCTCAAGCTCCCCAAGTTGAGCCCCGTAGAAACGTCATCGTCGGCGGTGGCGGTGTCCCCCCAGCAGCACGAGCCCACGAAGCGCACGGCTCCTCGAGGAAGTACTCGTGACGCCGCCGCCGTCGTCGGTGAAATTGCCGGCCACGTAACGGCAGCTAGGATGCCACCACGCCGATCCTCGCTGCCGCTACCACTGCCTCGGCGAGTGGGGACTGACCAACTTGCCCAGGGGTCGCAGGGGGCCTTGCTGGCGCCCCACGGCCCCCTTCAACGTCGCAGGAGTGGGGACTTTTCTCTTCCCGTGAGATACAAGGTGAGTGAGGCGGTTTGCACCTTGACACGGCAACGTTCATGCGCTATTTCACAGCAGCAGCGCATGCACGCATGCAGAGCTACCCCGCCGGTCCAAGGGCGCATGTTTAACAAGTTTTCAGAGAATCGCGTTAGGAAAGCTAGAGGAGGGAAGGTGTCCCTTGACGACTGCGCACGACGGACTACAAATCAACCACCTACAGCAGTAGTGAACTCCAGTAGACTACCGGCTGCAGAGTCAACCACCTGGTGGACTCCAATAGACTATCGGCTGCAGAGTCGTGCCACGAACCCACTGAGTTAGTTTGGGCAGTGCCTCTTGTTGTCCGTAGGTAGGTTGTTCAATACAACGTGAGTGAAGAGTATTTAGTATCGCATGTTTCATAAAGGGAAGCCGGAAGAAAGGTATTGGGCATCCAAGCAAGGCATCACAGACGGCACCATCTCACGATATCACCTTCAACGTGTAGGTGCCGTTGGTATTTGATCGCTCATCTTCTTCGTGAAGCCAATGAGGACTTGAATCACACCCTACACGAAAGCCTTTGTAGCCCTCATTGGCTTCGCCGCAAAGGAGGGAAGGGGCAAGCCTTGGGGGAAAGAAGATACTTCTTCTCTTTTGGGGTTTGATGCCGTCTGCTAAGGCACGGAACGTCCGACCTCCGCATGCAAAGCTCCGGTGGCCGGGCTCCTCGGTGGACGATATTCGCAGGGCCATGTTGAGAATAATCAGCCATACGTACCCATAAACAAGGATCGTCCGGAGGTACTGTGTGCTAGTTGTTCTGCTCCAAGCGCCATGTCGACACTTGATATTGTTCCACGAGAACTTCCTGTGCCGTCATGGTCACCTCCACGCACCACTTGCCCGCTCCAGACACCTGGCTACAGCATTATCGTTCTCAAGGCGCTTTTTTTTTGTGTTTCCCGTCATTGCATGGAACCATTGAAGTATGTGGTGATTCCTGGGAATAATTCGAGGGCAATTTTGGCGGCGTTCCGCCGGAGACCTTGGTGGGGACCCGCTCGGAGAGAAGAGGATGGATCAGAAGCGATCGTCGTCCGCTCCTCCTTCACCTCGAGAAGGAAAAAACATGCCAAAAGCGTAGGAAGCAAGGCTGGGTACAGGTGTGTACCACATGGACGAGGACAGATAGACTGAAATATGATGTACTGTAGAAATGCCATACCTTTAAAGCGCAGTTTGATTTTGTTGCCGGTGCCCTAGAGAGCGGTTACCAAGACTTTGCTACGTGTAGGCCATCGGTTTTCTGGAACAAACGCAATAGCTACATCTCGTGATCACGTGCAACCCTCCCCGTCGAGGCATGGAGACATAAATTCTGTTGCTCGTTGCATACAGCTCGCTCCATCCGATCGCGTCTACTATAGCTCCAGGCAGGATTCACAGGCTTGTCACTTGTCGGGCCGGTTGAGATAGGGTCTTTTCTTCATGAGACCTGGCGCTAACCCAACGAACGCTTCTTTCTGTACCAACATGACTTGTGAAGACCACAAAGAAAAAAAATCGCTGGCCTCTCCTTTTCGTTTGTCTTGGATTCCTATCCCTATTCCTCATTGAAAAAAATCGCGCTTCGATTTGCACGGTCCGTCCTCTTTGTCGTTGTGCTTCTTGTCTCCTCTTCTGTCCTGTTCCCGCTTCGCATCGCTCACAGCAACAAGACTTTTAATTTGTGGTGGGAAATGTACGCTTCGCGACCAGTTATCGAGGGAACCAACTTGGACGTGAACTTGCGACAAGCCGTGAACCACTTCGAGTTCAACGACACACTTGTCTCGAAGAAGGTTGGGCGTGATGAGGCCATCCCTTTAGCTGGTTCTCTCAGTAGAGTGTAGTGTCGCTCTGTCTCTAATATTTCTGTCAATTTTGCTTCCTCGTCCATTGTCGATGGCAGTTTGTGGTTTACCGTATTTACCATTTCATTCGCCTTCCTTCTAGTATACATGAATCTCATGTGCTCCGCACGCGCTTCTAGAGTGCGAAGGTACGTTCAATTCTTCCCGAAACTCACAAAAACACCAACGGAGCCAGCCATCTGAGTAGGGCACGCTCCCAAAACAAGAAATCTGCAATCACCACTATCTACTAGGCTATACGTCCATCGCCTTATCTGCCTCTCGGAATGTTTCACCCGGACCTGGGTCCAGGGCCTTTGGCAAAGCCTTCGCGGCTACTGTGCCTCCGAGGGCCAATCCGTTACCGGGATCGTTCCGCAGACCTTCTACCTTTCGGGCGGTGCCGTGCGGTCTTCGAAAGCCCCCGGCGATCCTCCCGGCAGAGACCCCGACCTCGGTAGCGCGAGCGGCGTACAAGACGATGTCGGCGACGACCGCGCGGAGTTTCTTGCCGCCTGTGCAGCAACGGGGGACCCATCCGGAGCTTCTTCTTCGACGACAATCCCAGCGCAAGAGCCTCCTCCTCCATCGTTGGCACAGACCTCTCCTTCACAGCAAAGAACGGCAGAGACGTCATCAGTCATGCAGGCAATGCCAATTTCGACAGTGCCACCGGACACGGCGGTCGAAGACGTAGTGCTCACCGGCGGCGGCTGCGCCTCTCCCCCGATAGGCAGGGTTGCGCGATCGGTGCCGGGTTGTAAAACGAACATGGTCGCTACCGTGGCGGGAGAAAAGGTGCCGAAAGTAGCAGTGACGTCCGAAACGGATTTCTCCGGTCATGATCCCGCCGAATCGTGCCCGCCGCACACGGTAGTGCGATCGGCGTCGCCCGCTCCGCCTCCCCTGTCGCCAAGACCTTTCGCGCAAACCCCGAAGGACAAAGTTTCTCTGGAAAAACGTCCAGAGGACGAGGAATGTCCAGAGAACGTGTCAAGCTCACCGTTGCCATCCGATGACGTTACCGCACAAGATAACTGCGTCGACCCCGTCAGCAATTGCTCGGAGTCTCTCGGTGCCGCTGCGGAATCGAGCACGGTCAGATCGGGGAATGGGAGAAACAGTCCAATCCCTCGGGTTGGCACAGCGACAGCAACGAAGATGGATGAAGTAGAAGGGAATGAGGGACGTTCCGTGAACTCATTGGCGAGAAATGGAGGTGGAGGAAGAGGAGGAGGAGAAAGAGCAGGTTCCACAAACGGGTCAGAAGATCAAACTCCAAAGGGTAGCACTAGAGGCGGCATTCCGATTGTGAAGGACACCCACGACACCGATAGCATCGATCTTACCGTGGGTGATTCGAGCACCGGCAACGGCATCAAGTCAGACGGAGCAGGGAAGAACAGACACAGGGGCAGCAGCGATGTGGATCCAGAGACGTCGGCCGGGAGCATGCCGACGTGGGTGGTCAAGCCGGCCGCGAACTCAAACTGTGGCTTTGGGATACAAGTTTGTTGTTCCCGTGAGGTAAACGAGATCCACCTACTGTAGCACGCAAAACCCCCACTTTCGAGCTATCCCCCCCTCGTCCCGATCGCGCGATCGTCGACCTTGATTCCCTTCCGCTGCTTGCCCACCTTACACCGAAAATTCTTCCTTGACTGTAATACAACGCACGTGTTGCTGGCTGCGTCCCAGGGGTCTGGGAGATGGTTTTTTTCGTGTGTCCTCGGATAACCGTGAATGATCTTTCCAGCAGGGATATATTGAGGTACACAACCGGCATGAGCACCGCGGTGGCAGTGTCGGACGGTCGAAACGTCGCCCACACCACCTTGGTGGCCAAGAAATCTAGCTAGTATTGCTGGCTTTGCTGGCATTGCTCGCTTTGTCGGTTTTGCCATCAGGGTTTCTACCCGACGTTATTCAGTGATGAAAGCAAGGCAGCGTTTCAATCGAAGAGTTACTGCCGTCGATTCTCCTCGGGAGAGACCTGCATTCCGCCTTTCCCCTCGTTGACGCTGCAATGCTAAGTGTTCATCACAAGGGTGTCGTGGAAACAATTGCCTGCCGACGTGTATAGCTTCTTCCGTCCAACATCAGCGAAAGCGTTACTGCTGCCAGTTCCGCCAACCGTTGCCCACTTGGCCTCCCCCGCCCGCCTGATTTTCTTGCGTCCCAGGACGTCTTGGGCATCGTAGACGCCACGGACAACAAAGCTGGGCGTAGTGGGTGGGTCGTGCAGCGATACATCGAACGACCGCTGTTGGTCCGAGGCCGAAAGTTCGACATCCGTCTCTTCGTCCTGGTCGTTGCCGACCCGTCCACGCGGGCCTGGCGAAGACGATCGAAGCCATTTCGGCAACAACAAACACCCAGAGGCCATGCTAGCAAAGGTACGGCTAGGACATCTTCGGGTACGAAGAGCCCGCTGTCGGGGAAGGTTGGAAGTGTTGAGAAGCAAGGAGAGCCGAAGGCGGCACCTGCCAATGGCAGCAGCGTCTTCGGCGGTGGCGGCGTGTCATCACCTCCGCCTCCCTGTCCGTTGAGGGCGTGGTGTCACCAAGATGCCTACGTACGAACCAGCTCGGTGAGGTACACCAATCACCCGAGCAAGGTGAAAGACCGGGTGAGGATGAACGCAGTGCCCTCTCGCTTGATTCGGCTGCAATGCCGGAGCAGGTCCTGTTCCTGAGGTACATCTGTGTGGATAAGCGCTGAGTTTGCTTCTAAAGTGTATCGGTACCAAGTTGAGTCCAAACCCTAGCTTCCACCGTCAAGATTCGGCGCTAGACGCACGCTCTTTCGTTTCGCTAGCCAGGTGACCACACTTCTCCGCGCATATAGGAAAGGTTCAGATTGAATTGGCCAAGACCCCCGGCCATCCTCGGTGCACTCTCTCTGAACATACGTGCGTTGTTGTGTTCGCCCGACCATGCTTACTCTTGATGGCCTTAGTTTGTCCACCTGACGAACAACGCTGTTCAGCGTCAGAGCCCTAGCTATGGCCAAGACGAGCCCGGAAACAAGCTCACCTTAGCTGACCTACAGGATTGGCTCGACGGAGATGGGTGAGTCCAGAGCAAGAAATGTGTTTTCTGGTGATGTGACGATAATGAAACCTCACACCAATGTGGGTCACAATATATTCCGTGTATGGCTTGCTCGATTCTACTGAATTTTCCTGGTCATACGATTTTGTTGTTGAAGAGGCTATCTAGGCAGCATGGCGTACCTTGGCTATGACGCGGGTGCGTTGTGCTGTGCTTGATGAGGGAGACACGAACTCTGCTGTAGTTTTGAAATGTATAGCTTGTCTTGATGAGCGAGTGGTTGAGCATCGGAATTTCACCTGGATTTAGGTTTCGATCCTTGGCAGACACAGAAATCAATGAACAAGCTTTGGGTGTGCGTACACACTACCGATCTCGCATGCGAATGGTATGCGTCAAACGTGGTGACGTTGGGATTTCGTTTAGCCTCAAGGTATGGCACAAACATCCGTTTAATAGTCGATACACCTTCCTTCGAAGACACGGTGCGGTGCTTCAAGCCTTGTACCTACCCTATCCGTCGCATAGGTCGACTCACAAGGGGAAGGCTTTCGGGTGGGTTGAGCAAACTCTCCGGCCACGGATGCACTCGATGGTAGCGACTTCCGTCGCCGCGGCTTCACAGGCGGGGATAAACAGGCGAGGCCGTCCGTACGCATTCGAACTCCTCGGTTACGACTTCATGGTTGACGATGATCTTCGAGTCTACCTCATTGAGGTATGCCACTGATCCGAATATTTCAAGGAGATGTTTTCCTTTCCGTTGTCCACTCACAACCTTCGAATCCCAAGATAGCACCACTCTGCTCTTCTCGCGCACCGTATTTGACTTTCGATGACGAACCTCGCACACAATACGACACCCGGTGGCAGCAACAATACCGATCGACACTAAGCCCGAAACATGACATCACTCTCAAATATTGGGCGACTAACGATACCCCCGCCACACGACAACTCACACGGTGATATGAGTTACAGGAGACAACTCGTGTTGTCACATGGGTGTGTTTTTTTGTGTCGTATGCGGTGGGCCACTCCTCTCCATGTATTCGCCATTTTTTCTCGCTGTCATGAACTACACCATTTACTCTAGTGAGCCCGTGAGTTTGTTTGGAAGGAGCGAAGCGAGGGGTTAGTCTAGGGGTTTAGGGGGCCGCTAGCCCGTTGCCTCGAAGGCATACTCCGCAGACGAAGCGGGGTGTGTGAGAAATACGAAGTCCTACGCTCTTTTCCTTCGCTCTCTGACTACTGCATGTAGGAAGGCCGAAGGCGGGGGCAAAAGGGCTACATAGCTCAACCAGATGTGCGGAATAACAGCGTGGTTTGATATTTCTCTCGCACCTCAATGACGTCACTGTACGCATTGCACCGTTTTTTTTTTTTTCGGGGAGGACTCAACTTTGTCGCTAGGAAACGAAGCAGGTGGTTGAAGGGGCAACAAATTGCATAGTCTACATACTTGGAAGTGACCTATTGAAACACCGTTTCGCACACACCACCACCCTATCCGTCGACTCACAGGGCTTAGAAACGCTCCACGTTCGGCGATATTCTCCGTAATCCTCACTTGCACGTCTCGAACCCATGATCGAAGGTCAGAAAGAAGCAGGTGTGAATATCATTCGGGAGCCACGTGTCTGGTCTCTCGCGTATCTACCCATTGTAGGCGCCCTCCAAACACTAATACGGCCAATTTCGACGCAGGTAAATTCCAACCCGTGCCTGGAGTTCGTGTGCCCCTTGCTTCAAGGTATGATCGTCCGGGTTATCGATGACACCCTCAGCATCGCCCTCGACTCCGTGTTTCGTCCCCCGGAAAAGCACCGAACGGCTGCAGCGGCAGGTCTTGGGGGAAACGCAGAGGCGGCGGGCGCTGGGTATTCACTAGTGTATCCCGCGGTGCAATAATAATACGCCATTAGGGTCGGTGTCGGGGACTCGGCTGGTTCAAACACACCCTGGGTCTGCCAGTCTGCCAAGGTACACTCGCTTGGGCAACGTGCAAGTCCACGATGAGTTACCCCCATTTATTGCCAAGACGGTCATTCATCCTTTGGGGGGAAATCGGCACGGAAACAAGCGTTGACAACGACTTGTGCCATGCAAGGTGGGCGACCGGATGGCTTCGCGGGTTGCGATTTTTGTGGCTAGAACTCGACGTTGTTTCGTCGCTGAATGACGACAGTGATCAACGGCGGGAAGATCCCACATAGGCTGAGTTGGACTTGTGTTCCTGCTTCGGGGATATCAACATGCCCATGCTAATGCCGGGAAGACGCGTCGGTCAAGCACACAGCCACAAAAAACAAAACCCACGAGTGTTTTCAAATTTCACCAACCGACTCAATGATCATCAAACAAGCGAAAGCTTGCAAAGAGGACTAGGAACACCCGGTGCGATACCTCTCAACCGTTCCCCTTGCTGCTGCCCGCCTTTGTGGAAAAAAGCGAGACCCAGAGCACACCGAGCTCGGTGGTTTCGGATGGGTGAAAGAAAACACAACTTTATGGGCAAACGAACGCAAACAAAGAGGATAAAGCGAGTACAGTGGGGGGGCCCCCATAGTGCCGATTTGATAGTACCGGTGCACGGTATAGTGCCGGTAAAATCTCTGGGCACGGACAGACAGCGCTTTCAATAGTGCCGGTTCACTACACACACACCAGGGAACGGCCAGAATAGTAATGGAGGAGGGCAGCGTGGAGTTGAAGAGAACACGATATTCGAGCCAGATTACCTTCCCCACAACACACGACGCAGGGCTCGAGAAGAACTGTCGAGAAATAGCTGGGAGAATGGCGAGAGTGATGGTAGTGAAAGCAAGGAGAATGATAGTGATAGTGAAAGCACTCCAGTATGAACTCGAGTGCAAGGTAGCAGTCTTGGCAGACACGTGCAGTTTTGTTCTGCTACTACCGCTCCTGTCTTGAACCCAGAGAATAGCTTAGCCTGCCCGATGCCGCCCCCCTCACGAGGTCCCAGTTTATGGCATTCAAAAAAGTGTTGTGCGTGTTCACCGCAACAGAGCGGGACTCACGTCTTTTCATTGGTTCGCCGCCTAGCGCAGTTGATGCTGTAATAATGAAGACGTACACACACATGACAGCGGACAGACGCAACACAGAAAATACGGTACACGTGCTGCTGCAGATCCAAAGAGCTCTACGCAGAGGTGCACCATGCTGTGTGCGGAAGGTGAACTGTCTGTGCCTTCAACCAGACAGGATTCCGCAAGCTTTCCTTGGCCACGCCACATGGTTGGTTGTTTGCCTTGCGGTGCGCTTCCTGTCGTACTTGTGGTTTGTTTTGATTGTATTTTATCTTGCAACAGCGAAGCGGGTGTGCCAGGCAGACATGAGAGAGTTTATCGTGACGTAGTGAGTGGTTGTTGTTTTCTTGCGGTGCACTGTCGTCGTGGTACTGTTTTCCGAGAAGTATTTTATCCTTCATGTCTTGCAACAAACTCTGTGTGTTCGGCAGAGTGGAATCACACGCGTCGCGAGAAACTCTGCTCACACACACGCTAGAACTTCACCTATTTCAATTTCGATCCATTTCGTACTCAGTTGGCCCCGCAAAGCGCGAGCGCCACACCATGAAATCAAACACCTCAATGGTGCCGGATCGGCACTATTGGGGGATATTCGAAGCATCAATATTGCAAATCGGCACTTTGGGGCACTATTCTGGATAGCGCCAGTGCCCGGTGTAGTGCCGGTAGAATCTTTGGACACACCCTGGCACAAAAGATGGACCCCCACTGTATCCACACACCGGAAACCATCTGTGATGCAAAGTAAGGAAGTGCGTGTTCGCTTGTTCTTCCTCTCCTGGCTACGGTAAAGGAAACGCTCACTCACTTCGTGCTTGCGGTTGTGTGCTACCGCGAGCGAACTCCGGACAGATTTTGAGCTCCAACATGTGAAAACAGATTTTATGACTGGTCACAGAGTGCCGCTTCCTCGGTACAATACCATCGCATTGTATCGTCACGCTTCATCGCCTTACTTTGTGTGCATAGGACCACGATAGCCGTCGATAGAATGGCAACTTCCCTTCCTGAATAGGTGAATGGTCTAGGTCGACCAGACAAATTTACGACCCGTCCGGTAGTTATTTCGTATTTATGGAGGTTCTACCCAAGTCATCTACATAGCTCTTCGGGCTGATGAAGACACGACTCACGTTCGCAACGACGGAAACAAAAGCTCATAGCGCAACACAGAACGGGGGGCAAACTGCAAGAAATCAAACGCCTGAGCAACGGGAAACGGGTGTCGCTACAGAGAAAAAAAAGTGCAACAGACAGCAAACAGGCAGACGGAGGAGAAATGGGCCCAAGACACCATACCGCAAAACGGCACAGCAACAAGCCATGCATGAAAAATGTACACACCAATAACAATTCCTCATACCAAGAGGTGATTGTGGCACGATGGTCACGTCGTCATTAACGTGGAATACGGCATGCATTGGCAGCATTGCCGAATCCCAACACGATCCAACAGCCAATCTTGGCGTGCTGCGCGATATGTCCCACGACCCTTCTCTGTAAACCGCACCATGTACCCGGTACGTGAAGTACGGCAAGAGGCGATGGCTCCAATGGGTAGGCTACGTGTACCATCATAACTCTGCAGTGCAGCGCAGGCGCCACACTACCCCTACAAAAACCTGTAGACAAAAAAAAACAGGAACACGAAACCCCCATCTCTGTCTTCGACCTACATGGGGGTGGATTACAGTACCATATATCTAGTGCGATTAGGTTTTCCACTAGTGCGAATAGGTTTTCCACTTGAACACGTGCAACCCCCCGCTGGGCCCAGCCCCGGGGACCCTAGCGTGCTCAACGCTGCCCTTCACTTCCGCCGCTCGCGCTACCATCGATCTCGCGGCCGCCCGGCCTCCCCCGAGAGCTTGCGGGTCGCACAGCACCAGTCCGGTTCTCTTCATGAGTCGCCTGGGAGTTGGTATGCAACCAGGCGGTTGGCGGGGGGTGGGGAGAGAGGGCCATCGCGTGTGTGAGCTAAATGGGTGGTGGCAATCAAGGTCTTGACATACGTCCATGGCTGAAACTGAACAAACCCATTACTTATCGCGGAGATATCCGTCAAGATGAAACTGCTGTGAGATAGTGTCGACCTGTCTCCAACATAAACGTCGACCTGTCTACCGCGGTTGTTGTATTCCTTTTTTCCCTAGGCACCCTCTTCTCTACTGCCACTGAGAGCGTTTCCACCGTTTTCTACATCCACCCAAGAGGGCACGTCGGTAATGAAAGACCCTCAACAACAAGCACCCAAACAAAACACAACAAGTCCTTGTGCATTTGCAAGGATCTTCCCTTCGCACTCGCCTGTCCATGACAAGGTCCAGTCTTTCGGCTGGCGTGCGGTCCTCCTCTCTAACCGGAACCGACCCCGCCCCTTCCACCCCAGCCCCTCCGCCAAGCAAGATGACGTCGAATAGCCCACCCCGCGCAGACCGATGGGCAGTCTCATCCGGCCTTACGTCCCCGTCCTTGCCCACCGCAGCCGCCGTCGCCGTCGAGGCCTTCGCCGAATCGGCTTCGGCAACCACCGTGCGAATGCTTTCGAGCATCTCCCCCTCGTCGCAAACCAACACGGTCACGCTGCGTTGGTTCGTTCGCGGAATTCGAAGGTGGAACGGGTGTGGGTCATAAAATATACTGGTACACAGATTCCGGAGATGTGCATCATACAACGCACCAAGAAGGAAACGTTGTGTTGGTTCTCGCCTTTTTCAGCGGAAATCGAAAGTGGAAGAGGATTAGGGCTTGAAAATGTGGAACTTAGACCCCGGGTCTGCTACCGTACAACTTACTTTGGGCTTGGCGCCAGCTACGGCACGAGAGGTGCAGGTGGTTTTACCTTGCAGACCTGGGGTGAAAATTCACCTTGAACGTGTGGTAGTTTGCTCGGATGCTATTACAGCGGTTCATGGTCCCACGCGCTTTGCCAGTACTGCTGTACATCGCCATTGGCCGGCCAACGGGAGCAACGAGCACAGCACGGGACTAAACCGAAGCTGAGGAAACAGTTTTGTGGGACAAGCGGAAGCCTGCGACGGGGACGCAACGACAAAAAAACTGACACAAGCACATACATGTGCGTTACACACAAAAACATGCCCATCCCGAGAAGGAGCAGCATTCCGCACCGTTCTTTCAACGGGACACACTGAGACACATTCCACCCCCCAAGCTTGAGGCGCAGCCCCTTCTTCCAACGCAACACACGGAAACACATTCCACCCAAGGCTTGGGTGCACCCCTCCCGTTCGTGCAACCCACGCCCCCCGCCTTGTTGCCTGGTACATCGCCGACCACCGTCGCCATGAACAAACAGCGCCTAACCTTCCTCTAGCTTAACCTTCGCGCCCCGCAACCCCCCACCCCGCACCCAGCGCCAAAACCCTAAGGGACGAGTGGGTCCATCGTATCGTATCGTACCTGCAGCCTCGTGCCTGAGCGACAAGGGAAAGGCCGCGCGCCGCGGTTGCCGCTTCGGAAGACGCCTCCACTGCGAACAGCTCGCCCCCTTCCCCTAACGCCTCCGCCAGCCGCCGCAGGCCGGCTCGACCTTTTCGTTTAGGAACGGGAAGAGCGGATGGGGACAAGTTGGAACCGTTTGGACCCTCGGGAGTGGGAATTTCCCTCAACGGGCAACATCAAGAAGAGCTACGGAGAGGATGAACAGTTGTACTCGATATCGACCGCACATGCAGCTGTGTCGCGGGCTACCGCAAGCAGCCATCAACTCAATAGCACAACCACGACTCCGACCCGCGCATAAAACCTCACCGGCCGCACTACCAGATCCAAGCCCCACCGCCAGTGCCCGCTTGCCGCCGCCCAGCCTGGAGATGATGCCGATCATCCTCGACGAGTCTTGCTCCACGGCACTGCCATCATCGCCCGTCGGGGCTGAATCTCGATACTCGTCGAAGGCGCGGTCGAACATCAGGTTCAGGGTGGGGTCCTGTGGTTGGGCCGGGAGAGGGTGCCGTGCATCAGTTGTGCGCTGGGTGCGTGTGGCCCCCAAAGTAAAGATGCGGAAATGCACAGCACGGGGAGTCGTGCTAGGACAGCGGGAGGTCATCACTCCATCCTTCGCTTTTCGTGGCCTACTCAACTCTGAGAAACAACGAAGGGGGTAAAATGACACACCTCTACAGTCCCCACGCAGCAAATCCTTTTAGACTGTGCACGAGGCGTGCGTTGCCTGCTACACAGGCAACGCTTTACCCCGGTCCCCTCTCACCACACGCCGCCGAACCAGAAACAGTAAAAACAACACCAGGGTCCGCAAATCCCTCCGCTTCCACCACAACGTGTGGACCGGGTCACTAACAAAACCTCTTGTGGTCGCACCAGCACGCATCGTGGGATGACAGCGACTCGCTTGGCGACGTGGTCGGGCAAACCCTGAATCCCTTGACCTTACACGCACCTGGAAAGGCCAGACCAGCCACAGCAGCTCCTCCTCATCCTCCTGCGCCTCGGTCCTTATCGCTGCCGCTTCCTCAAGGCCAGCAGACTTGGACACATCGCCCTGTACGTCGTCAACGACCCCCTCTATTGCCTCAGCCACCGGCTTGAGAGGTGAGTCTACGGGTAATGACGAGGTCGGCAGCGATGGCAGCCCCATCGCCTCGCGTTCCGAGCGCATGAGCGACGCTCGAAGGTCCTCGCGGGACCGTTGGTCGTCGCACCCACGGCTGCAGCAGCCCTTGTACTTCGAAGCGCAACTGGAGGGAGGGGTTAAGCGGAGGGTGGGAGTAGGAGGGCTGGCGGTGGCTGCGAGTTGTGCGAAGGCGCTACCGGTCTTTCACGATGCGGAGAGTTAAGGGTGTAAGGGAAGGGAATCGTAGGGCCTTGCCCGCCGGTGTATCTCACATGCGTAGAACCGAAAAATACAGCACAGCAACAGCATTAACACAAGTAACGGCATCAATGCACAATAATAATAACAACAACAGCATCAACAACAACAACAACAGCAACAAACCTTTCGCACTGGATGAGCCTAGCGTGGCAACACGAGTTGGCGCAGTTGGTGTGGTCCGCGCAAGGCACTCCGCACTGGTGGCACTTGGACAGCTTGTCGCCGGTAACCTTATCCCCCATGCGCTTGTCGAACACGTAGTTCACGCCCTGACAGACATCAGCGACACGATAAGCAGCGAGACATCAGACCAAGCCATGCTTGTGCTTTGCAGGCAATAACCCAAACAGAAGCAAGATCTTGCACCGGACGTCCCATTCATCCAAGAAGGGACTTCTTGCGGAGAGATACGTCATGGATGTGGCAGCTGCATCCACCCTCCCCCACAATATCTCCAATCCCAAATATCCTCGAGGTTGACCTCCAGCCTCCCCCTTGCCGAGTACAATCTTTTTCATCTACTGTAGGCGGGAGGGCGGGGGGGGCAGGGGGGGGGGGGG
>CACKRE030005191.1:35906-51061 GCA_902602495.3 Ectocarpus sp. CCAP 1310/34
AAAAAAAAAAAACGGTAACCTGGTTGCCGAGTTCACGAAGTGAATTGGCTTGTTTTACAACGTCGTTGCCAAGCGACGAAAACCCAATCCCGATGGCAAACACCGAGGGGGGGGCTTGTTTTACAACGTCGTTGCCAAGCGACGAAAACCCAACCCCGATGGCAAACACCGGGAGGGGGGCGGCTTGTTTTACAACGTCGTTGCCACGCGACGAAAACCCAACCCCGATGGCAAACACCGGACGAGGAGGGCGGGGGGTTGGGAAAAACAAAAAGAAAGCCTGGTACATCGGGAACCCCACACATGTGGAGCCTGTGTGGTAAAAGCTGCCGTGTTTTTCAAAGTGTCATGAAACGACGGCACTATTGTACAATAGAGAGAAATTAATAGAAGAAAGACGGGGCGACGGAACTTATTGTCAGCCCACAGGCATCGGCGATATCGCGAGGGAAAAAACAAATCATGCGTGTGCTTGTGAGAAACAAAAGATATGATCGCACGCGTATGGCATCTCCCCGGACCCTGCTTGTCGAGGCAGAAGGCACGGAACACTAACGTTTGACATGGACACAATACCTTGAATTTCGACTCCAGTCCTCGCTCTTTGGCGAACTTGGCGTACGAGATGATCCCGCCCTGCAGCCTAGTCACGTTCGTGAAGCCCATCTCTTGCTCCAGGTACGCCGCAATCTGGTAAATAGGGCAACGCATTTTTCCCCGACCCCCGAAAAACGCAACAACTTTGGGCGCGATACTCCCTGACACGTGCAGCGCTTGGAAGGTGTGAACACTCTACACAAGGACCGCAGCAGCCCGCACATGCGTCACGAAGAAACATTCCATATGTGTCTCAGTGTCTCTGTCTCTCGTTGCGCGTCGCTGTCCATCTCTCTCTCTCGCTCTGCCCCTCGGCCAACTACGGACCAGCGGCGCACGAATACTTGCAGTTTGCATCGCCTCGACTCTCGTCCGAAGCACGTCCCTATTGCCGGATCGAGGGGGGAACACTCGCGGGAAGCCCGCTTCGGCTTTGTCTACAAGAACCCGGTTTTCCAAATAGGATGTCGTGTTGCGCCAATTGAGATAATACATGGATCACGGGTGTGGTATATTGTACGTTTTCGAAGGGGGTATGGTACCTTACGTAAAAAGCGTGAGTGTTATCCTATGCAACCTACGGTAGTGCGGGGCTCCGGAACGTTCTTCTTTTGGGATACCCAACGACGCAACGCAGGACTCCATATTGCGAGTCTCGCTACCAAGGCCGGGGACAAAGTGCAGAGCCCCGTACCGTGTGCGATACATATGGTGATCGTATCACCATACCACGTATGGTACGGGGCTCCGTACTTTGTCCTCGGCCTTAGTAGCGAGACTCGCACTATGGAGTTCTGTGCTGCGCTACGTGGGTACCCCAAAGATGAATCAATCACACCCCGTTCGAAATGCTAAACAGAATACCGCACCCGTGAAAGTCATCGCAAGCCCCGAAAAAAACGCAAGTATATCACACGGTTGAGCCGCATGTTGTCGACGGAGCCCGCCTATGACACACGGTGGGACAAGGTAACAACACGTCACCACAAGCACGCAGGCGAAGCAACATGCGCGCAAAAGCCGTAGAGGTCGACAAACACAGTGGTGGAAGGTGCAGTCAACAACCCTTGTGAAAGCCGAGCGGCTCAGCCTGCTGTAGGTCTAAATGCCACCGGCAAATACACGCTCCATCACGTCATGTCTTCAACCCGCCGAGGGGGAACGCGCCGTCCCTGCTGAGGCGACTCCCTCCGCAGCCGTGCACGACACCACATCACTTCAGAGGCCCGCACCAACAGTTCATATTGCTTCCCCTTTTAACTACCCCGTTCATCACACCCTGTAAGTGGGTTCCTGCTCTGAGCGCATTAGTCACACGTGCGACGGCATCACACCCCCTGTAGGCGGGGCTCAGTGAGTGCACTTCATCACACGGGTGGAAAAAGACATCACACCCACCCCCTGCAGAATACCACACCCGCGTAATAACTCTTGGTACTCAAGAAAACGTAACGATACTAGTACATTATGCAACCTACTCTACGTCCCCGGCCTTGACAACTAACGGCACGGCTCAAAAGCAACGCAAATAAATCACCACTCCCCAAGACACCGGGCCCCATTCGGTGCGAACTGTACTCGCTCACACCGTCCCCCCCACCTTGACGCAGCGGATGCCGCCGGTGCAGTAGGTCATGATGGGCGCATCGCGGTCGGCGTCGCCGACCAGCCGCTCGAGCTCCCCCCAAGACTCACGGAAGAAGCTCGTGTCTAGAGGGAGGGCCTTGTCGAAGGTTCCGACGACGCTCTCGTACCTTTGGGCGGCGAGGGACAAAAGAGGGCGTCGGTGGTGTACTCAGAGTCGTGCATGCCGTAATTGGCCTCGAGGATGTGGGGGAGGGGAATGAATCGGTAAACATCGGTAATGGGAATAACACACGCAACAACGTAGAACCGTCGGACGAGGCAAGTTGGGCACGGCCAACGGTCAAGAAGAAGGAACATCGATCATTGAAGCCTCACAAGACGTTTTGTCCAGACTCCCCGTACCCCCCCTGCCAAATACTCTCACGTGGTAGACTTGTTGCGCTCGGGCTCATTGGCCACTCACCCCTGTACGAACATCCTCCGGGTCATTGATACAACCATCTACCCTCTCTCGCTACGACGATCACCACCTCACCCAACTTCTGCCCTATTTGGCCCCGGGCTATGCCCCCCCAAAAAATCTGCTCCCCTATTTTTGTTTTGCCCTGGGTTGATTTTGTGCGGCGGGGACTTGCGTCGTCGAGCACCCCCCCTTACTACGACTTTTTGCGTGTTGGGGGGCTCAAGACAACACCACAAACAGGGCTCCCGAAAGGTCACTGGCCGGTACCCTGCCATACCTCTCTTCCACCTCCTTCCAAGCCACGAGAGGCACCAACAAGCCAATGCACAGGCCGGACGAGACGACAAGCAATCTGCATTACGAACGTTTGGGGACAACTTCGCCCCTCGAACCCGAGGCAACGTCTACCGGGGCAGGTCAAGACTGCTCAAAGGCAGCGCACCCAAAGCCAACACTACCGCCACGACAAGCTCTCCGGGTTCGTGTCGAGGCTCTTGGGGCGGCCGTTGCACCTCAACCTGCACGTGGCACTCCACCTCCCTTCCCCCACCGGTGCTGATCATATCCCGTCACCCCCCTCCCCTCGAAAAACTCACGAGTTTCTGCAGTCCAGGAGAGTGGCACCTTCCTCCTTGTCCATCATCTCGTGCCACTCTTCGGGCGACAGTTCCTTCCCGATCTTGCCGGACCTGTGGGGGGAAAATATAGTGCAAAAATATTGGATACAGGTAGCGCCCGCACATGAGAACGTCTAATTTTGCCCGAGGCGGGGGTTCTTACAGTGCAGTACAACAGTTCCTCTTGTGGGCTACAGATGGCCATTATATAGGTCTTCGTGTAGAGGTGTTCAACTGAGCTCACAAATGGAACTCAATTTCCTACGTTTGACATACAGTCGAGCCTCGCTTCGAGGCACAAAAATTAACGGAACTCCCTCGGATTAAGACAACTCAGGCATGGTGGCTCGAAGGAGGAGCATCGACCTTAAGGACACTTTCCCGGCATTCAGAACACAGTTTTTGAGCAAAAAAAAAGGTGTCCTGTACCAATTGCCCGATGTTCGACTGATACTAGTGCTCAGCATGAACTTCTTGACTGCGGGCGCTATCTGCAGCACTAAGCGAGCGCTATCTGTAGCACGAGACGATACCAGACGACCATGCTCCTGTGTTTCAAGATTCCGCACTAGGCGGCGGTTCGATTCGAGGTTGCAATCGGGATGCGGCGGGAGTTATCGCGCAATTTTCAAACGAGCTGCCACCGTGCCTGAAAGGCCACCAGCGGAGACAAAGAGAGAGAAAAAAGAGTAGCAACCAAGCACGGTGAACACACGATCTTCCTCCGCTGACGGCTAACCCGCACACTTTTGGTGCCTGCGTCGCCGGCTTCCTCAACTTCACATGAATCACCCGTCGCTGAAAAAACGCACCATTATCAGAGTGTTTCATTATCAGAGTCGGCGACAAGACGACGACGATAACCATGACGACGACGACCCCCACCACCATCGCCACCACAGCGGCAGCACCACCATCACCACCAGTAACAGCTCCAGCAGAAGCTTCCCCAGCCGGCACACAGCAGCAACATCATCCAAGCACGTCCAATCCTCTGATCCTCGGCGAGTCACAGCAGTACAACTCACCCACTCACTCTCCTACTCACCGGTCCGACCACTCCAGAGGGCGAGCCAGCCCATCCGCCACAATCTGCCTCCTTGCCCTCACGTGCAGAGCGGGGAACGGAGGTGATTCTCGGAACTCGTTCCCGCTCCACCGCCGCTCTGCCTTGTTCAGGTACCTTCTCGTCGCAGCATACATATCCCGTTTGACCAATGAACGCGTGGGGGGGAGCATAGTTATGGTTTGCATGCCTTTGCTGTTAGACCATTGACAAGTTAGCTGTTGCAGGGCGGACAAAGAAACGACGGCAAAGCCGAACATAGACAAGGAAAAATGAGGACGATGAGCCGCTGTAACGAAACATTTCATGGTTCTCTCCCATTCCCGCCGAATAAAAAATAAAAATATGCAAGTATCGTTATCTCTTCTGCTGGCCCTCACACCGGTGCTCAACTCAGCACCCCAACAACACTACTCCGAAGGGTACCAAGGAGGCTTCAACGTGGCACCCACTGCACGCATGCGGTGTTCATTGTCCTACACTTCCCTCCGGTGTGAACTTGACAGTCCCAGAACGATGCCCCCCATCCCCCCACTCTCCCCCACGCCAGCCGCGTGGTCCCCTCGCCACCAAGCAGCTAGTTTGATCCCGCAAGACTACGGCTACAGTCCCGAAAGCCCGCAACCAGAGCTTAGCTCCCACAACCCGAAGCACTCTGTACCTGGTAAGTCCCACATGACCACGGCTACAGACCCAAATCAGCAGCCTACCCCCAACCCACAGCCGTGCAGATGAAGAAAACACTCACACGCCGGCCAGCTTCTCAACGGCCTCAACGGCTCTCTCGAACCTCTCCGTGGACGTGCACGGCACCGCCATCTGCGCGTTCACCCCCTCCGTCGCCACGTACACGCGGCCGCGCACGCCCAGCGGGGCCCACGCCAGCTGCTCGCCGGGGCGGCCAGCAGCACCGTGGGGGCGGAACGAACGCGGAACGAGCGCGGATGCACATGGGACGCATTCGGGGCGCACCCGGGACGCAGGGACCACAACGGGCAACAGGCGAAGCAAGTTCCAAGAAAAGACGCACAAGAAAAGCCCACAAAAGAGGCAAGAGCGTGTTGCTTTTTCCGGGGGCACAGGTACCGTCGCCGCGTAGCGACATCGGTGGTGCGCGCATCTCGCTAAAATGAGAAACCCGGACACATATAAACATGCGTGGGCAGCATGTTTCACAACACGAACCGCCTCGAACACCATGGAAGAATTCCGCCTGTTGTGCGGGTCTCATATGGCAAAAGAAGCGCACCAAAAGACGCCCGCGAGTGTAAGGGCCTAGACACTGGTGGTGGAGAAAGACTCGTGGAAGGTGGGTGTCGACAAAACTCTGCAAGCTGGTTGCTCTGCCGGCAGTGTAGCAGCCGCAGCAGCGAATGGAAAGCAACAACGTGATCGCCACGACACGCACCCTTTAGGACACGCAGCCAGCCCCCAGAACTCGTCACAGAGAAAAGACAACAAACTCCTCTTCGTCCACGACTACACTAAGCACCAGAGAAAACAAAGATGGGCACGTCGTACTCGAAAACATGAATATGACAACACGTTGCACAGAAAACAGCGCTCGAACAGCAGAGTGAGCGAAACACCAAACCTGCAGCATGTTGGCGAATGCCTCCGGTTGGTCGATGTCCACGAAACGGTAAAAGCTCAGCATCTCCCACTCCGGCGCCGAGTCCGGGTCGGGGACGTCGACGAGCCACTCCGGTGCCTCCTCTTCTTCGTAGTCTGGGTGCTGTGTCACGGAGGGACGGCGCAGTCACAAACCAAACAGCAACGCAACCAGAAAGCAAGAGAAAGGTCGACGGCAGCAACAACAGAGGGGAAAGAAAGTTGCGAGGAAGGGAACAAGAGGATCGTGAGCACGACGCCCGTGAGTGAATCAGGGGGAGAGACCAGGCTCCTGCTCGTTGCTAAAAGGCGAGTTCCTCAAGCATCGGTGCCTGATCTTAACTACTTTTGAGTGCTACGACATGTGCAGAAGCAACAGCAGCACCAGCAAGCATTTGGTATCGAGGCAGCATTATTGACATCAAGAGCGAGGGCGTATATGGCAACAGCAACACACGCGAGGATAGCAGCAACAGCAACTCCAAGCAAGAAGGCCACAACAGGGAAACGGGGGACACACGCAAAACACCTCACGAAAACAGCGCCCTCTGTTGCTTTCGCCGTTAGTGGTCGAGACAAAAGTGCCGCGACACGAATACACCGGCAAAATGCAAGCTGAGTGACTTTCGAACCGACGCGCTGCCGTCGTCGCACGGAAGCAACAAGTGGCCAGCACAAATACATCTCTGGCACCAATGTGCCCAGGGGGGGTAGTTCAGAGAGGGGATGTTGACCCCACCCACGCATAGGCCCCCGAGCTTTGTTCACGAGCCGAAATCTGTCTCTGTTTGCACGATCCACGCACATAAACGGACTCACTACATCGAGGAACACGTTCAGATCCAAACCCTGCCCTTCCGCCCAAGCTACGGCACCGAGCAAGCCCTCGTCCGACGTAAGCATCGACCGCTGAGCGTCCTCGCCGAGGCTGGTCTTAACCTGAGAGGTTCACGAAAACAACAAGAGCATGCACCAAAGCATCGTATCCAAGCCGCCTCGTCTTCCTGACCAACACGCAGCGGCCTATGATTTCATGAGCGGAGGGACAAAGCTTCAGGGCGGGGGTTTGGCAACACATGTCCCCAGGGTAGAGAGGGTCAAACCCCATGGGCAAGGGGCAGGGGGGCGCTACGTCGGTGTACGCAATCATGAGGGTGGTGTGGGGAGGTCGCGAGAGAGAAATAAAAACATGGCGTGTTGAGGACAGGAGAACCCAGTAGCGTTCGTGAGTTCCTCTGTTAAAGTCTGCGGCAAGGGCACAACACCTGCGTTGTGCTGCTCTTCATCAGCAGCCCCCCGCTTCTGCTTGAAATCCTTCCAACAACAGGGCAATACCCGGCGTGAGAGGCGGACAGAACGATGCCACCGGAGAGCTGCAAGGGAAAGAAAGGAAAACCACCCATCCCCTTGGGCACGAAACACAGCCTCGACGTACAAGATCCCTCGCACACACATAAGTCGGTTTTCGACGGGTCGACTCACGTAGAGGGCGACAGGGAAGTCTCCCAGCGGGAATGTTTCCTTCAGCATCCGGCGGAGGGTTTCCAAAGAACCGCCTGCGGGATCTCTGCGAGACGTGCGGAGGGGGGGGGGTTGAGTCGTGCCGCTAGATCCATCCATATCCGTCCAGCATCGGAACCTCACGTACTTTATCCACTCCCTTGTCTTCCCGGCAGTTAAAAATCTAAATATCACAGCAGTTCGCACTCATACTTATATGAGGTATGAGCTGAGGTCGAACAGAATGAGAGTGCAAGCTACTAGTCTTCGGAAGGGTGGCAAAGTGTTGAGTGGGTACGGGAAAACATCGTGAGATGTTGAACGGGTCGGGTCCATGTGTGCCACGAGGAACCCAGAGCGCCCGTGGCCCGTTTCTTCGGTGCTGTTGCGCACGCTAGGGGACGTTGCCCATACCTCGAGAGAGCCATCGACCGCAACATAGACGGCACGAGAATATTACATAACTTAGACCCGCGGCAAATGAACGCGTGCCGCACCACGCAAGAGCACCCGCAGATCTCACGCAATCGACCAGCCTGTCTGAATTGGGGCATGCAAGCGGTATTCCAGTGATGAACGTCGATCCCTGAGCAAGCTCCAAAACGATAACAACGCACGGAGACCTATTCACCTCGGGAGAAACACACGGCCACGCTTATCCCGGCCGCTCAGGCGTAGCTTCCCCCTCAGCGCCGACGAGGTGATGGCCCGGATCGTCTTGGTGTCATCCCGCTCCACCTGATGGATGCGCTCGAGGTTTCGCCGCACCCTGGCGTTGTCGTTCCTCAACACCTGCCAATTGGTTGGAACGGATCGTGTCCTTACCCGAAGTCTTGCACGATCAGGCAAATCATCGGGCGCCTCTCCTTCGACGTCGCGAGAGCGGCAGTCTACTCTGTACAAGCAGTGGGCCGGGGAGAGCTCCAGTTTGGGCCGGAACTAGCGCCGACGACAACTCAGCAGCGGACCAGCGAATCACCTACCCTTGCACGCCGCACTCTCACGATGTCGCGGCTCAGAACTCGTACGGATGAGGGGAGTCGTGGCGCGCTACAGTCCCAACCCCCTCAGGTCGCAGCTCGATTGGCTCCCGATCGCACGTGAGACAAAACAGAGATCCACAAAGTACAGCGTGGAGTGTACATGTACCTTTCGACATTGCATGTATGCCGCACACCGCACAACCTGGAATGGGAATCTATGCTGGGCCGGCAAAGCACTCGAAAACATGCTCCACGTCGACTTGTGCGGAAGCAAGGACGGTAGACAGGATCAAACAACTTATCAGGCGTCGGTAGGAAACAGCCGCCAGTAGTCATTGCCAACATACGTTGCAGGTGTTCGCTATCAACAACAACCTCCAGTGGTGGACTGTTGCCGCCGCCAGCGCCAAGTCTCGAGAGCTCTGGGCTACGGCAGCTGCGGCGTCTTCTCGTCCCTTTCTCCCAGCTACAACACCACAGCTCGTCCTTGATGGAGTAGGAAGCAGCAGCTGGCCCACGGTATGGCAGTGGCGCCCGCTGCCGTGTCGGGAGCGAAGGACCGGGACCGGGCACGAACGCCGTTGCCTTCAATAACAGCAAGCTGAGGCTCACACTGCTCACAGCAGCGCCGCACGCCATGGACACCATGTGTCCTCTATCTGCCCTTCGCTGACTGCTGCCTACTTACTGGCACCACGGAGTTGTGCTCTTTGTGAACTCGATGGCGTTCAGGTCACCACAGATGCTGAGCACGAACAACAGCCCAACAGGGAGAGCAACGTGCTGTGTCGGCGGTCGGCCGTGTGTGTGGTAGGTTGCGCCGCGCCAACCGATTGACCAATGAAAGCCGTGAGTTTTGTTTGACCGCGGAGCCCCAATATCTCGGGAAAACACATGATGACAGCAGTGCCCCGTGACCTCCGAAGATATGCGAGAGAGGAAAGGAGAGAGTCCAGAGCTGAAGGGCCACACCGCTCCGGGACAAGAAGGCAACTCTATGGGAACCAAGGCAAGAACCGGGGTCAATGTCACGTTAGCCCGAGTGTTCGCAAGAAAATAGCAAAAAAAGAGGGGAAGATGGAGGAAAAGGAGGGGTCGGGCGGCCCGTGGGCTAGCTACAAAAGAGAGCATAGCGCGCCGCGCGAAAGAGGCAGCAGGGTCAACTTCTTAGGGAAGCAACCTGGAATGTGCGGACTTTGGCTGTAAACGGGGCCGATGGATACGGGCGAACCTACAGCGTTCTACATGAGGCAGCGAGACAAGACGTATCGGTGGTAGGAATGCAGGAGGCACGAAGGGCAGGTCGAACGGAATCTGCAGCAACAAGCATGTTTCCGGGTGTTCTGTTGTGTGGCACGGAGACTGGTGGAGTCCATCGTGTGGGGATAGCCGTCAAAGATTCACTGTGCAGACATCCACGTTCACTACGGAGTTTATCGACGAACGCCTTATGGCTATGAGGGTTATGCTGGCAGGCCACCGTGGAGCGGTCAACTTCGTAGCCGCGTATGCTCCAACCGAACCTTCAACCGCCTATAGCAAGCGCGTGTTCTGGGGAAAACTTGACAGTCTCGTTCGTGCGGAGGATCCCAAAGAATATGTGTATGTACTGATAGACGCCAATGCGCGGACGGGAGATAGGTTGGACGGAGGGGACGGAAGGGTAATAGGAATTTACGGGCGCGATGAGCTCAACAACAATGGCATGCTACTGCTGTTGAACTTCGCAAGGAAAACAGGCTAGCTCTCACGAACACGTTCTGCGAGACACGCAAGGGCGGAATATGACACACACACAACGGTGTGTCGGGAATCGGTTGCAAGCGCCTTGACTACATCTTGACAAGGCAGGCACATCACGGCCGAGTATCCAACGTGGTTGTCATCCCCCAGCCGGTTCGCCCAATCAAAGCAGCCCCAGACCACGATATGGTAGTAGCCGCCGTCAACCTCGGTGGCAGGCTTGCCCACAACCGTGCAGTCCGGACTAAACCGAAACAGAAGCAATTCAACCGACGGGAATTGCAGTTCGAAGCAACACGGTGTGCGGTGACCAATCGGTTCCTCCTCAACCTCGACACACGACTGGACGAGCGAACAACCACCGCCGCGGAATTGGCGACCGACCTTACCAATGCTCTCCTCGAAGCAGCACGGACGACCCTAGGGGAGGAACCGCGGAGACCCCGCATGCAGGAGTGGTGTGAAACCCCCGAGACGAGAGCAGCGCTAGAGGAGGCCCTTACCAAACGACGGGAAGCGCGCCGAGCGATGAGGGGCAATTGGGACTCAGCAACGTGGAGAATTCTCAAAGCAGCGTGTAAGGAGTGGCTACAGCAGTCGAAACGGGCACTTATGCCCACCTGGACGGATATGTGACTGAACTCGAAGCAATCTACAAAGAACGCGACATGCGAGGACTGTACCAACACCTGAAGAGATCAGTGCGCCTCAGCGAGAGGCAATCAGTAGGACAGCAGTTCGTCGCCGATGAGAACGGTACTACTATCTCCCGTAGACAAGGTCCCCATCAAGATCATTACCAACCGTCAAAGCCCCTTTTGCGAAGCTAACATCCTCCCAGAGGAACAGTGCGGATTTCGACCCGGGCGATCCACCGGACATGCTGTTCGTCGTGCGCCGCCTCCAGTAGCTGGGACGGAGAAAGAAAGTACCGCTCCACATGTGCTTCGTCGACTTGAAGAAGGCTTATGATTCGGTGGACCGAGAGATGCTATGGAAGGTGCTGGCCGGGGCCGAGATTCCCGCGAAGCTGATCAAAGTCATCCGCCAATTCCACGATGGAATACAGGCCCGGGTGTACATGGACGAAGGAGAACTATCGGGCTGGTTCTTCGTGACACATAGCGTGCGACAAGGATGTGTGCCATCCCCACTGCTGTTCAACATCTTCTTCGCCGAGGTTCTCGAGGTCGTTGTCATCCGATTCAGCAAGGACGATGTTGTTCTACGGAGCCTCGTGCGCTTGGAGGAGGGGAAGACGGAAGCGAGGGGGGGGGAGGAGACACCCCTTGACCGAGTACGTTGGACAATATGGGGGATGCTGCATGCCCATGATGCCGGCGTCGTATCGAGGTCAGCAGAAGGACTGGCGAGAATGATGACCATCATCGTCGAGGTGTTCGGGGAGTTCGGGCTGACGGTATCGGAGAAGAAGACGGAGACGCTCCTGATGCCCGCGAAGGACAAGCCGACTACAACAACACAGCCATCCCCGCCTCCACCGCTGACCACCGAAGCCGCCGGACAGAAAAACGCCCAGACGACCGAGTGGCCTCGTCAACGAACATGGCGACCTCACGCGGGAGATCAACCACAGGAGCAGAGGAGCGTGGGCTTGCCTCAGGCGATGTGGCCGGGGAGCTCTTCGACAGACCGAAAGTGCCATTCCGAGTCAAGATCCGTCTGCTCCAGGCGAAGGCGATTGAGGTGCTGCTGTACGGCTGCATGACATGGTCACCACTCTGCGGCCACTACCAGACGCTGCGGTCGATACACCACCGACTGCTCCTTCGAGTTATCGGGTACAAGCGCAAGAAAGACACCTACCGGCAGCTCTCTTACGCCCAGACGCTGAAGAGGGTCGGATGCCAGAGCGTTGAAGCCACGATCCGACAACGACGCCTACTGTTTGCGAGAGCGTTGGCAAGGCAGCCGGACGGGCGACTCCCGAAACGACTGATGCTCGGCGAACTTGCGGGGGGGGGAGAAGCGACGTAGAGGGGAACAAGAACAGAACTGGCCGAAGTGTGTGCTCGACGACCTGAAGGCATTCGGGGCCGACCACGGATCTACGAAAACCGATCCATGTTGTCTCGGAATCCCGGTACCGCAAGACACGGCACCGAAGTTAAAGTGGGCGGAAACCGCGAAGGTGGAAGGGGGAGTACCCTGGCATGCGGCGGTGCTGCAGGGANTGCGAGAGCGTTGGCAAGGCAGCCGGACGGGCGACTCCCGAAACGACTGATGCTCGGCGAACTGGCAGGGGGGGAGAAGCGACGTAGGGGGGGACAGGAACAGAACTNCTACGAAAACCGATCCATGTTGTCTCGGAATCCCGGTACCGCAAGACACGGCACCGAAGTTAAAGTGGGCGGAAACCGCGAAGGTGGAAGGGGGAGTACCCTGGCATGCGGCGGTGCTGCAGGGAGCTGAGAGGTTCACGACCTCCTGGCACAAGAAGGAAGAAGAGGCCAACCGACAACGAGCGCTCACACGAGACCACAAGCCACCAACCAATGGGGCGGGAGGAGGGCAGGAGACGGACGAGACGGCGAGGGAAGAAAGCAATCGAGAAGCGACGGACCGAGTGGGGAGAAACCTGCCGGGTTTAATGAATTATAGCCAGTTCCCCGCCCCCAACGCCGCACCATTGCACCAACCCCCCACTAGCGATGACGTACCATTACAATGTATCGCTGGTTGGTGGCAATGTTTGTGTTTTTGCTGTTCGTTAGTGGTCTCTCCACCGTGTGCCCTTGTCTGTCTCTTTTTTCTTGTTGTTGGCCTGATCCGTTTTTGTCCTCGCTCTTTTTCGTTTTATTTTCTCTTTCCTTCCTGTTTCCTTTTATTTTTTCTCTTTTTATCTCTTTTTTCTCTCTTCGCCTGTGTCAGGTGGCCTTGTCTCTGCTTGCGTTGTGAAGTACCAAGATTGAACCAAGGGGGTGTACCTCTTTCTCTCTGGCCCGTGGTGATGACTCCGAGTCTCAGTTGTCACCTCGCATAGCGCGCAGAGGGAGCGGAGGATTCCAGACTGTCTGTCGTTGATTTGTGTTGACTTGCGGACCCCTCGGGGCCAGCTTATTTGAGTGTACGTTTTCAGGGTAAGTTAGCCTGTGACCACGGGAATCGACCGCGTCAAGTGTTGGATCAGTACGGACATATGAAGGTACTGGGTAGAGTGAGATCGGAACAGTTTTTGATGTGAAGACAACAACAACAAACCCCGTCCGTCCATGTTCCTATGTACGAATCACGGACGAACCTCTTGCCGGGAAATCCAGGATCCCCTGCACTCAGACGAACAGCTTCCACCGGCGCCAAAGGTTCCGAGGTTGGTACCACCGGCCATGCATTCACGACGATCATAATCCTTCCACGCAGATCAGACGATCAGATCAGACCTATACACAAGAAGACGGTGCCAACAGAAGAGACACGGGACCAATGTGCCTGATTAGCTTCGACCGCGCTTGCTTCCCGCAAACTGAAACGGTGAGATCACGTTCGGAGACTTGATCGCACGTGGTATGCCGCCAAAAGACAGGTGAAGGGCGAGTTTGCGAGGGATGCACACGCGGCAACCCAAACGAAGCCGTATAGTCTAGACAATTACCTTCCCGAAAAAAGGCGCGAAAAACACGTGCTCTGTGCGTCGCGCCTTTTTTTCATTTATTTCCGGGGCGGGTTGTGGTCTGCTGCTGTGCAGTCTGTAAATCGTCGTGTGGGTGCTTGTTATTCTGTTCCGCCTTGTCGTTCTGCCTTCCCCCCGTGGTCCGCAGTTCTTATTCAACTTGCGTGCCCGCGCCCACGGTACCCCGTACCGGCTAGTAGTAAAAAGGCTGCACACATTCCCTCGGATATCATTGAGTCTTGTGGACGACACTCTTGTGTGCATGCATGCTTCGTCCGCCCTTTTCCTATGTACAAGAGTCCCAAGAGTTAAAGTCGAAGGGGTCGTTTGCGGGAGGCTTTAACGGCATGTTGGGGTGGCAAAACAGTTTTTTCGGGGATCCCCTCAAGAGTTTGGGCAACCTGCTGCTCACCTGTCTGTCGAGATGTCGTGATAATGACAACAATAATACGATAGGACGCAACGGCAGCGAGAGGAGGCATGGAAATTCGGGGCTCTAATGTTGCTCCAAGGGTGGTTGTCGTGGTCGCACAGCCGTATTGAGAAACCCCGCGGCGTGGGAACTCTGTAGAGAGCCACTCGCAGCAACATGTATCGGGTGGTCTCGGCGTCGGCAGTCATCCCACCTCGTGGGGTCCACATTTATTGACATATTTGGTTACGTCCATGGAAGGATGTGATCGTAATTGTGCTTGCATGAAAGTAGTATTGTGATTCCGTGGACGCACACCTCGCTTTCATTCAACGCTTCTATGAAAGCAGCTGGCGCTTCCATGGAAATGGCAGCACTACCACGCGGAAGCAGGTGATTCAAATGGTGAGAGATGATTCCACAAGGCTTCCATGGCAGCTCATTAGTCCTCCATGGAAGCGATCGAACTTTCACGGTTGTCTCGGCATCTGACTTCCACGGAAAGTCACCAATGTAGCTTTCATGGAAGCGAACGTTATCGTGGAGTGTGCGACGACTTCCATGAAAGCGCACTACGCGCACGGTGGTACTCCAATGGCAGCGCGCCGTTGTAGACTAGACTACTGCGACTTCCACGACTTGCATCGAGAAAAATTACCCAACACTTTTTGACACATCAACGACTTCCACGGAAGGAAGTGCACGACGAACTTCAAGGTATGTTCTTTTCTCATAACTTCCACCAACCCTAACCCTCACCCTAACCCCAACGCCGACCACCCCCCTGATGGGGCTTACTAAGTCACCACGTGCTCGGGCCTTTCAGAGAATGTAGGTCCTTCTTCGAGTTTCTCCGCATCTTACAAAGAGCATGGCAGCCCCCCCCCCCCCCCCCCCCCCCCCCCCCCCCCCCCCCCCCCCCCCCCCCCCCCCCCCCCCCCCCCC
>CACKRE030005192.1:8896-18958 GCA_902602495.3 Ectocarpus sp. CCAP 1310/34
AAGAACCGAGCTCTGCAGAGATGGATTGATGCGAGGAAAGTCGCCGCTCGGAAAATACGGAAGAAAGCACACCCGCAACGCCAGGTGGACCGAGATTGACACGAGACCGCAGCGGCCGTCAAGGCGGGGGCGAAGCAGAAGGCAGCAGAGGGCGACCTATCGTTCGGCACGTTCAACGTACGCACGCTCGCCTACAGCGGTAGGAACCTCATCGGTCACAACGTGATGACGGTCATGCAGATTTGTTCCGCGACCGGCTGTGATGTGGAAACGACGAAGGGCAAGGTTCAATTGCACACGACGGGTACGTGATCATCTTGAGTGGCGCCCGTGCTGGCACCAAGGACAAGAGGGGCGTACACGGCGTGGGCATAGCGATCAAGGAGGCCATGTGGGAGAGTGTGGGCGAGGAAGGTAGGTCGGTGGCGTGCATTAGCCCGAGACTGATGAAGGTTCGTCTACAAATTGGCCGCACCTGCGGAGTAGCTTTCGAGGTGGGGTACCCCCTACGGAAATTGTCCACACCACGGGCGGTGACGTTTCCTGCTGGACTGCTCTCGACGCAGCGATTCGGGAGGTTCACAGCGGTGACCATCTCGTGGTGCTAATAGACGCCAACGCACGCACTGGTGGGAGGCGAGACGGGTGCTGCGATGCCAAGATTATGGGCGCGTACGGACGCGACATTATGAATAACAACGGTGAACGGCTCCTTGGACTGGCATCAGACAACAAACTTTCCCTGATCCACTCCTACTTCCGGACATCGAAAGGTGGAGTGCAGCACACTTTTTAGAGCTCCAACAAGGGGAATGAGAAGTACCGCCTCGACTTGATCCTCATGCGTCAGACGGACCGGTGGCTCGTGCGTAATGCCGACGTCAAACACGTCGACTTCAAAGACTCTGACCACAACCTCGTGCGTACGAGCTGTACCCCTCCCCCCCTGTATCGCACCCTATCGACAAGTGTGGGGGAACAGGGGAAGCAGCCGGATCCGTATCGACCTCGAGCGGTCAAGAAAGGACAAACACCTACGGGTCGCCTGCCAAGACAGGGCCTCCAGCCGCCCTCCGCCCGCGGCCCTCGGGCGACCAACGGGGAAGACCGCCTCCGAGCTGACGGCTACGGTGATGACGGCCGCTGCTGAGACCGCGCCGCTGGCGAGGTGCGCTCGAGGGCAGAGAGGCTGGTACACGAGCGAACCGCAGCACGAGATCTCCGAAGCGTCGAAGGAGATCAAGGTGGCCCAGCAGCAACTGCGTGGGGCCTCAAACAACAGCGCCTTCGAGGCGACCCTGAAGGTGATGCTCAAGGCGGCGCGGAAGAAGCGCAGCAGCGCGAGGTGAAGAGCACGGGAAACTTTCTTCGAGGTTCTATGTACGGCCGCTCGAGAAGAAGAGCCGCGAAGGAGATCAGGCGGGTTTCTACAGGCACCTGAAAATGATCGACGTCGAAGGTAAAAGGGCGTTCATCTCTCAAAACAGCAAGGACGAGGACGGCAAGGTCCTTCGGGACCCCACGTTTACTCGCCAACNGCGCGAGGTGAAGAGCACGGGAAACTTTCTTCGAGGTTCTATGTACGGCCGCTCGAGAAGAAGAGCCGCGAAGGAGATCAGGCGGGTTTCTACAGGCACCTGAAAATGATCGACGTCGAAGGTAAAAGGGCGTTCATCTCTCAAAACAGCAAGGACGAGGACGGCAAGGTCCTTCGGGACCCCACGTTTACTCGCCAACGGTGGACACGGTGGTTCCTCAAGCTTCTCAACACCAAGTGGCCCACCATCGACCTGCATGCGGCTGACATGGTCAAGCGGTGGCCAACTTGCGTGCCACTCGACGACATCACCTCTCTACTCGATGTTGAGGAAGCGGTACGGGAAATGGCCAACGGAAAGGCCGTCGGGCCGGACGACCTACCGGCTGAGCTGATCAAGCTCTTCCTGAACAGAAATCAAGGTGTCCTCCGCGAGTTGCAAGCCATCGTCGTAGACGAAGGCTGACGGGGGACGTAACATAGCAGTGGAAGGATGCCACTATCGAAGTGCTGTTCAAGAAGGGGGACACGATGGAGTGCAGCCAGTACCGGGGCATCTCTCTCGTCGAACACGCCGGCAAGGTCCTGCTTAAGGTTGTCGCTACACAACTGAGCCACTACTGCGAGCGAGGGCATCCTCCCGGAGGAGCAGAGTGGTTCCGTCCACAGCGGTCGACGCTCGACATGCTGTTCGCCATCCAGCGGCCCAATGAGCTCGCGAGGTTGAGGAATACTGCGGTGATCGCGTGCTTCGTCGACCTCACCAAGGCGTACGATTCGGTGGGCCGAGACCTACTGTGGGACATGCTCAGACGCCTAGGCGTGCCCCTGTAAATGCTGGCGGTCACTCGCCACTTCCACGAGGGCATGAAGGCGCGCGTCCGAACGGACGAAGGGCAGTCGGAATGGTTCGACGTGGGCCAAGGCTTCCGGCAGGGATGCCACCTGGCCCCGCTGCTCCTTAACTTGTTCTTTGCCGTGATGTCATGGTCACACATGCTCTACGCTGACGACGCGGCCATCGTCTCGCGCTCGCCGGAGAGTCTCGAGAAGATGATGTCGGGCATCGTGCGCGTTGCCGGCCTGTTTGAACCGATGATATCGGAGCCAAAGACATAGATCATCTGCATGCTGCTGAGAGGGATCGAGGAACGCCCGTTCACGGTCCGCGCTGCCGGCCAGACGTACAAGCAGACAGATCGGTTTGTGTGCCTCGGACGTACAATCTCCGCGTATGGGAAGGCCGACCGGGAGGTCACGAGCCGCAGGTGCCGAGCGTGGAAGTGCTACCGCCGGAACAGCGCTTCGATGTACGACAGGCGCCGGGCCGACCGCCAGCTCAAGACCCGGCTACTTCAGGCTGGCGAAGTGGTGGAGACTCCCCTGTATGGGTGCGCCTCGTGGAGCCTATCTGCGGAGCACTACACGAAGCTCAATGGGACCCACCGTCAATTTCTTACACGGTGCATCGGCTGGAGCAAACAGAAACGCTCAGACCGCCCCCTGTCCTATGCCTAGGCCCTCATCCAGGCAGGCTGCGAGGAAACCATCGAGACCACCGTGCGCAAACGGAGGTGGTGTTTCGCGGGCTTTGTCATGCACATGGACGACAACCGCCTCCCCATGCGCATGCTGTCAGGAGCGATGGCGGGGGCGGGGGATACCGGCGCGGGCAGGAGAGCGACTGGGTGCCGCGTCTAGGAGAGGACCTCGTGGCCTTCAAAATGGGAGACGAAAAGGAAGGGGGTAAATGGAAAGAGAGCACGAAGGACCCGGAGGTGTGGTACAACAAGGTCGAGGACGGGGCGGCATGGCTCATGAGGAAATGGCACAGGCAGGAGGCGGAAGCGTCCGCGTATCGCCAGCGCGCGAGGGGAGCCAGAGCAGAGAGTACGGCCATCTCAGGACCGAAGAGAAAGAGAGTCGGGGCAGCGGCGGCGGGGGGGAAGAAATGGCGATCCGGTACTGCTATAAAAGCGAGTAGGGCGGCCGAGGCAGCACTTGTGGCGATTTTTTTTTTTTTCTCCCATCATCGGACTCACTCTGTCGTTTGCTCCTCTGGCCCCTATCCTCCACTTCTACTAATAGCTAGACGATCCAACCGGGGTCACATAGGACGGCGGGGCTGGACCCCGTCCTGCTTTTCCTCCCAGGGGTATTTTTATTGTGAGAAGGGTACAGCAATCCCCTCCCTCGCGACTTACGAAGTCGATTATGGTTTACTAACAACGAGCTTTGCAGCGCGTCGCTTTCGTCTTAGACCAGGATTTATTTTGTGAGAAAAATACTCACTCTGTCGGGACTCGAACCCATGACCTGGCCCTTTGCAGGCTGCGAGGCTACCACTAGACAACCAGGGCTACTATGTACCCGGCTAATTTTGTTGCGCCCTGTTTCCCTCCCTGCTGTATGTTATAATCCTATGTGTGTGTCCTTTGTATTACCTTCGACCTATCTATGTGTTGTGTTTCTTTTTTTCATATCCTCTCTGCCTACTCTGCTGTGTTGGGCACCTTAATGTCGCTGTTGCTGTTCCTTTGGTTTCTGTACATCTGGGTGTCTGCCCATCTGCCGCCGCTTGGTCCTGTTTGCTCCGTTACTCATATGCCCTGGTGCGTAGTGCCTAGTGCTGGCACGTTACCCTCCGATTTTTTCTCTAGGCGGGTGTGGAAACGTCCTCCTTCACTTTTGTTTTCGTTTTTTTTTTATCGGTTTCCTAGGGCTCTTTTTTCGAACGGTCGGTGCGGTTACACGTTATTTTCTTTCTATCCTTTTGTTTTCTGTTTTCGAGTGGTTTGTACCCTATTTTTGTTTGAGGAGTAACCAGAAACGGGTATACCAGGATAGATCATCACCAGTTCAGGGTACACTTGGAAATCAAGACGACACCAATCTCCGACAGCATCTGCCGTAGATCGCGGCAAAACCAATAAACTGCTGTCTGTGTCCTGTGTGTCCTGTGCTTCGGAAGCATGATGCACGAGGGAGGTCGTGCCCGTTATTCTCTTTCTCTGTGCCTCTCCTCTCTCTCTCTGTGTGCTTGTACTGATCGGTACCAGGCCGAAATACTTGCGCTTCAAGCGAGTCCGACCCTCTGTTAACAAGGGCCGGTATCCTATGGAGGCGGTGCCCATGAACGATGAACGAGCGAGCGTTGTCGGTGTTTTGGTTGTGGTTATGTATGTGTGGTACACGTTATGTGCGGCACGCGTTTTTTTCTGGGGATTTTATGCTAGAGCGTCGGGCGCCGGGATTTTATTTCCATTTCTAGGTACAAAATTGACCTCTTCCGGGTAGAACAGTAACCAATATCGGTCACACCAGAGGGTCCTACTTCCAGCGGAAGTTGTACCTGATGAAGGTTTCTCTAGAAATCGACACAATGGTATTTCGGCCAATCAGCTGACAGCCTGGGGGTGCAAGCGTGTTGATTTCTAACTGTACCCTACAGCGGTGATGAACTACACGGGTATTCCCGTCACTGGTTAGTTATCGGTCATTATTGTTTTCCTGTGGCGTCGTTTGTGCCGGGTTTTGAGACCACGGGCTCCCCATTTTTTGTGGACTTTAGAGCTAATGTGAGAAACAACAACAACAACGACAAGAACTCAGCATGCGGGACTTTCTACCAAGGATGGGTGAAGATCGTGCCCTCATTGGTACATGCAGCAAACCACAACCACACCACCCGCCGGGAACAACTCGAAATTTCGTCGGAACGTCAAGATCGTTCTCCGGTCGCCGCATAACGTTCCGGACAGTGTCGCCGGAGGCTATGACAGGTACACACATACACACATTTTTTGTTGCTGTGAAGACGACCATTAGAACGATCGAGTTTGAAGGAAGGGGGATGACGTTGAAAGCACCCCAAAACGAACTCGAGTGCAAGGTAGCACAGTAGACGTGTGCAGTTTTCTTTTGTTGCTAAAGTTTCTGTCTTTGGTCCGGGGAATAGGCTAGTTTCCACATGCCACTCCTAGGTATTGGCATTTAGAAGTGTTTTGAACGGTCTGAGACTGACGCCTCTTATTGGTAAGCCGGCCATCGCGATCGATCCTAATAATACAACCACATGCACACGCCTGCCATCGATCACAAATGAACGTTTCAGCATCACCTTGTGTGATACTGTGAACTCCACCATCGATCGACGACACCTCACGACCGACGTAGACGACGTATGCAGACGAGAACACACGGTGTACGATATTCTATGTAGCAAAGATGGTATGCATGTGCATACAGGAGATGAACTACGTGAATATGTCGTGTAACTTGGTGGAGTCTTAGCGGATATGAGCTTGTTATTGTGTGACTGGGTTGAGTCTTTGTCGGATACATGAGCACCGTGCCCACAATATGGAGACGCCATGCCATGATTACAGGAGCGATCTTACTCCATAACTGGTCTCCGTTGGAAGCGACGCGCTGCAAAGCTCGTTGTTAGAAAACTTGATCGACTACATAAGTCGCGAGGGAGGGGATTGCTGTACCCTTCTCGCGATAAAAATATCTCAGGCAGGAACCGCAGGAGGGGGTACAATGATGGGAGAAAAAAACAAGAAAAAATAATAACGCGTCGGAGAGAATGGCAGTCCAGACAAACTGGGGGAGAACCGTGGGCACAGTTGCGATCACGATATACATCACGACATACAAATGCATATGGTCTTAGCAGCAGCAGTACTGTGCAGCAGTTGCACAGCAATTGCCTACTACACAGCACGATACGGCACAGCCGCGTATGCGTCTTCCATGAAACCACCTCATAACGCGTCGGAGGAACCGGCAGTGACCAAGGTATACACTGGAGGAGGTCTGTCAAAAGTAGTGGCGGTCAGAACATACACAAATGCTTACTAGATGGTCTGAGCAGCAGTACTACTCAGCAGTTGTACAGCAATTTCCTACATAGCACGATGTGACCGATGATACGAAGGTCGTTGTGTTGACATCCAGGCACATGTTCCACAGGTTCATACCTCATACAAAAAGGTTTTCGTGTGATTGAGAGCAAAGTTTCTGATTGAGAGCGAGATTGCGCGATGCGCTGTAGCTGGACTACCGCTGAGAGGTGGCGCTTGCTGCGTGACTTGAATTGAAGGCCTAGCCCGTAGCTACAAGCCGATACCCTGGTCATCCTGTGGGCGTCTCTCGTTGTGGAGCTACAGCGGGGAGCAGAATCTACAGCAGAGCTCACCGCCCGCGATCAAATCGCCCTGAAACAGTTTGAGGCAGGAATAGCCAATCTGGGGAAATCTAGCAACTTGTCTAGCTCCTAGCTGCAGCATCCGATCGCGATGACACGCATATGCTCGTGACGCTGCTGATGAGACCTTCAATTTGCGCCGCTTCTTGGAAGAGCCCGCCCCCTACTTCCCAAGAAATGGCAAGAGGCGTCTGGACCCGAAATTTCATTTTTTTTGGCTCCCGCTCTCAATCGTATACTCCGCTCTCAATCAGGCGAAAACCCTGTTATACCCGATCTCCCACAATTTTTGACAAATGTGGACCGCATGGAAGAATAAAAAAACTCCATGGAAGTTGGATCTACTTTTATGGAAGCTGATGCCAGCTCCATGGAAGCTACACGGAAGCGCGCAATCACCCTTCGGAACTACAGATATAAAATATGGATGTGCCGCTTCCATAAATTTCCACAGAAGTCCTATGAAAACCCCATGGGAGCGGAATAGTTCCTATGCAATTCGAACCTTAGTCCTCCATGGAATCTATTCAAAACAGATTCAAGGCAGCTTCCACCGTCTTATCGGGGTTGAGGTTAGGATAGGGAAGATGGAATGACTGTACGTCCAGACGCTTCCGTGGTGCTGCGTTGGGTTTAGGGTTAGGGTTAGGGTAGGGAAGCTGGAATGACCACACGTCCAGACGCTGCCTTCCGCCGAAGTCTGGTTCGACCTCTGTCACCCACTTCCATGGAAGTTGCATTCATGAGAGTTTTCGTGCTTTGATCGAAGTAGCAGAGTTTCTGGAAAGCGACGAGCTTCCATGAAAGTGGTACTTCGGTGGAAGCTCGTCGCGCTTCGGTGAAAGTCCCAAATGCAACTTTCATTGAAGCAACGGGCAGTTGATATCGGGTGCTTCCATAGAAGGGGATCAACTTCCGTGGAAGTTGTTTACCGCTTCCATAGAAGCACCAGCTGCAACCCGAAACAGACGAAAGTTTTCCGGGGAAAGCAATGGCTGCCCGGTAGGTATCTAATGAGATTGTCGTTACATGAACGTATGAGCATCCACGGAACATGCCATGGAACTTCGTGGTAATCCATGGACGTCCACGACACCATGTTCATGAAAATCTTGAAAGTCCATGGACACGTTTCATCGACGTCGATCTCCAACACATCCTAAGCTCACACTTGTCCGGCAAGTTGGCTCCATTGGAATGCTTCTCGGAGGCCTATGAAATGTATTTTGGTCATACAGTTTCTCTCCAGACACCCTGGACAATAGACGACCATGTTTGCAGCTAAATATTTTCGTAGAGGTCTGTTACAATGACGAGTCTTTTTCCGTCGGGTTTTTCACACGATTGCAAAAGACCGAACCCATCGACAGACAGAGCGTGCAATCTATTGCGGCTCGCAAGTCTATCGGTAGGTTTTCTTGGTCAGGAATTTCCATTGATCTATGTGGCTAGCAATACCATTCGATAGACAATTTGCGCTTATCATTTGAGGGCGGCAATGACAAATGGCCCATCTCAATGGCAAAAAATCCATTGTTGTCACCGTACTGGGATCGGCACCCGAAGGAAACAGAACATCGAGGCTACAGCATACCCCAAAACGCAGCTGGCACAAGACATGACAGGCATTTTATCGAAACATGTTATCGACAACATAAGGTTTCGCGGGCCGTCGCCCCATAAACATCGTTGCCTGCACCATGCTGACCTGTTACTCTATGTTGCTGGTAATAGGATACTTCACAGGCCTTCACCAGATAGACGTTGTTCGTTACATCAGAATACTTGCCACAAATTCTTCCGGAAGACATTATGAACAACAGCAGATTGGCCCGCCTTTTTCCGAAAAGCATTGTCGGCAACAGTAAGCTTTGGCGGTCTTCTCCCGATAGACATTGTTGGCACCAACATAATTCGAAGGCTTTCTCCCGACGTTCCTGGCAGTAGAAGAAGCCTTCGACACATGTTCTCGTGCAAATGGATGTTCTTAACAACTTCGAGGATTTAATGCGTAGACAATCAAGGATGATCAATTATGCGTTTCGAAACATACCGACAGTGTTTATCGATTGAGCGCTCAAGAGTCTGGTGCAATAAATAAATTGACAACATTTCAATGAACCCATTGCCTTAGAAAATGGACATCGATAGAACATGTTGTGTACGATTGATATCGATGGAAACCTTCGCAATCTGTTGCGGTTGGCAAAGAATATCGGCAGAACCTTTGGTAATCTATTGTCTTTTGACAAAGGATGTCGAGAGGCACTATCAAATTCTGTTGTTTTCGACAATGGATGTCGATGGAAACCTTTCAAAATCTGATGAACCCGACAAGGGATGTCAGTTGTTTTCTTCGTGGTCATGCATGACACATGGGCCGTCAACGAATGCCCATAAACCGCAACCAGGGTACTCCCAAACAAGATTATCTGCGTTGGAGGGGGTATTATAACGGATAGAATCCTAACGCTAACCCCAGGCCCACACGATACGTGCTAGGTTGGCGCTGGGTGGCGAAGTTCTAGGTTGAAGCGCCGGGGTGGCGATGTTCTAGTTCGAATGGCCCACGCCGGGCAGTTTGTGGGTTGCCCGTGGGCCGACCCATGGGCAGCTTATGCGCAGCCCATGTGCAGCTCATGGGGCGTCCATGAATTGCCCACGGTTGCCCCATGGACAGTTTATCACAACCGCCGGTAGGGTGGGAGATGGGGCCTGCATGACCTGCAGCGATCTGTCTGCCCAGTGTTATGTGCCGATGACGCTCGCTCCTGTTGGTTGTGGCTGTTAGCACAAGAGGCAAACTGGTAGACTTACCAGTGACGAGTAGCAATCCAGACGGAAACGGATTGATGGCCTTTTTCTTAGCAAACGAGAAGATGGGTTCAGCCGGGCGGCGATATTTTTGCTTGTACATCAACGTACCATCCAGAGGGCGCACAGTATTGGTGAAGTACAGATGTCTCTTGGTTACCTACAACAGGTAGGAAGTAGGATTTTTGCATGCGCGGTACAGTCGGAAAATGACAGAATAATTATAAGCATATATCCTGACGCTACCCGGTATGGAGCAGCCGTTCACCGAACGGGCGTGGACGGGTGCACGGCGGAAAGGCGTGCACGGAGCGCAGAAAATGTAGAAAGACACGGGGAGCGCACACAGAGGCCCACGTTGTTCTTCGCCAAAAATGCCCATGGACGCACGATAGCCGCGACGATAGACACCTGCTTTACATTAAATATGGGGTGAATGAGCCCCGGGTGGTCTAGGGGATAGACAGCCCCCCCAGCGGGGGGGGGGGGGGGGGGGGGG
>CACKRE030005192.1:19421-49263 GCA_902602495.3 Ectocarpus sp. CCAP 1310/34
TTGCCAAGCGACGAAAACCCAATCCCGATGGCAAACACCGGGGGGGGCGGCTTGTTTTACAACGTCGTTGCCAAGCGACGAAAACCCAACCCCGATGGCAAACACCGGGGGGGGGCCCCCCCAGCGGGGGGGGCACAATGGAAGGAGAGCTCGACCACCACGAGGCGGTAAACGCATGGTACCTAGGCGGTGGCACGGTATAGATGAAGGACCTGGACGATTGATTGCGGACAAAAAGACGTAAACCGGACACAGATTCGGATAATGAAAAAACAAAGAGAAAAATAGGACGGCCTCTGCACGTGGCACGGTAGGCACCGCCCGAGGATCGTGCAGTCCGTTGACAGACGGCGCGAGAAGGAACACGAGCGGCACCGGAAAGTTTCGTCAATTGGCGAAATAAATTCTGACGTGACGTTCAAGTAGCCTTTTTGGTGAGCACGACACGAGTATTCGGAAAGGATGATGGCTCCAACCATTACTCAAAATAGACTTACTCCAAAACTCCAAGGGTGAAGTGGGTACGCTCCTTAGAAATGACCCAGCTGATGTCAACGTGTAAGCAACCCGCCTTGGTGGACATCGCAAAACATAACCGTAATCCTCTAGGTATCCTATAGGCAAAGAACGGAGGCAGCAGGTGGATACCATAAAGCTATACCCCTTGAGGACATGAAGTCATCAACATTGAGATAAAAACGGACGGAAAAACAAGAAGGCCACAGCGTGGACCGATCGGTTCAAGAGGAACGCCAAAGGAGAAGGGACGGTGAAACCGAGGGCACAGTAAAACAGCCAGGCAAACAGGATACGCACGCCCAGCATACAAAATTCAGAGGATTGGAGTTGTTTGTGAGCGTTATTCAACTGCCTGTCATCGTCGGTTTCCGTATGAGAACGGTTGAGCGGCAGAGAGGAAATTATCACTGGGTTGGAGGGAAAAAAGTAGACGCACGTATTTGAGCGCATACGCGCAAGGGGGAAAAAACACTGGTACTAATTTAGTCTACGGTTGAAACAATGTACAAATTGCAGGCGAAACCAAACCACGCACGACGTCCCTACACACACAAGTCACGATGTTGCACATCGCGATGACGAAGTATGACTGATGGTCGAGTTGTCGCAAAATTCGGCTACTCTCTCCCTCTCTGCTCTCTCGAGTTGATATCTCGAGGCTAGGTCTTGGCTTGGTTAGAGCTCCGATTTAAGTACAAACGGACGCAATGCGTTCGAATATCACGACTGTACGTTATACGAACTACAAGTGAACAAGCAAGCATGTACGTGATACGTTGACGGTGGACAGTGTTCACAGGGGAGGTTTCTTGAACCTCGTTTGCGGGGGAGGGGTGGCTGAAAGCCAGCTACTTGGTAGACAGGCCTCGACCCCGACCCCGAGCACGCCTCCTCCAAGAAACGTAACGGTGCCCATTCGTTGAAGCTGTTCGGCCTTGCTCCTGACGGTTCGGCGTGTCCACACACACAAGCTGTCACAACACTACCCAGGGGCGTCACCGATATCCCAGCACATGCTGATTCCGGCAGGGAAGGATGCATTGACTATGTACATGCCTCGATATTTCTTTCTCTCACGGCAACGAGCGTTTTCCCGCGATTCGTTCTCAGGGGCACACAGGAGGCTCGTTGGTACATGAACGCTCGTGCCCGAAGCCCGGCGGGCCACCGTGGCGCGTATGGTTGACGCTCAAAGTTGCGAAAACTGGCTAAATACCCAGGGGATGCGTTAAGCGAGGACAAAGTTTTCTGAACCAATTCGAAACCTATTAGAAGACTTATCCATCGGACTTTTTTCTCGACAACGTCCGATTTGCTCAATATTTGATGCGGCCCGGCAGTACGCTCCTCACGAATAACACATTCAGACAGCAGAAAAACGATTCTGCACATACTTCGCGATGTACATCTGCAGCATCAGGACTGGTTGGGACTGGCTATTACATGTGGTAGCCACTCTGATTTGACCCTTCACCTACGGTTTGCGGTTGGATAATGACTTAAAAGAACAGTTTTTCCCAAATAATATCGTTTTTGGATGACTGATGACGTCTACAGAGAGAACCGGCCACAGAATTTTCGAATACTTGCCATGATTTGTTTTCTCGGAATTGCTGCCAGCCAGCATAAACCCCGTACAAGCACGATTCACCCAGTGCGATTACCTTATCAGACAGCATCACAGCAGCCGTCACACGCTGCTGCATGTAGCCGTCTTACATTGCTGTGTCCGTCTATGCGATGTACTTGTACATGTAATATAGTGCATTTTGATGTCTACATAGATAGTTGAATGGTTGTAAATGGATCTTGCGATGTCCGATTTTTCCGAATGACTGCGGGCCATGACAAGTGGGCCAAGACATATAGGGATGTATACCACAGCAGCTGCATCAGTCCTCCTTCTCGGGGCTGATCATGTGTAGAACCACGTGCTTCAGCTGATGTTGTGCCTATACCATGAGCAAGTCCGATGTATTTAAACGACATCGAAAGCCCAAATCTGCACAATCCAAATATCCAAATCTACCGTGCCATACAAAAATGTCCAAACCTTATATCATATTCTTTAGTCTACTGCATTCGCTGTACCCCTACGGCTGTACTGCCGCGTGCACAAACGTCTATTACCTGCTCATCCCCCGCATCACAACTCACAAGCTTTCACCGCCGGAGCAGCCTCCACCCTCTCCCTTTATCAATCTACGCCGCCATTCATCAATGCCTCGTCAAACCTCCTCCCTCAAGCACATTGACCGCATGCTCAACAAACAGTCACTGCCGGTCCACAAAAATGTTTGTTTGGCCTTCCGAATCTACAACACGACACAACGAATTCGATCGTCTTGTCGGTGTATTTTTCACATCAGAGCGAGAAGAAGTTTGTGCTTAAATGACATCACAACTATCTCAAGAAAAGCGGAAAAACATCTTCGACACAGTCATAACGACCAGTGCTGTGGAAAAGGATGATGGTTTATACGCGATAGATGCCCTGGCCGGGACGGGAACAACGTTCACAGAGCGCGCAGTTGCAGCCCACCGGCGCGCCCGCAGAAAACTGGTCTTGTGCGCTTCATTTTCAGGAATAGTTGTCTTTATCCTACCTGGCGGTCTTACGATTCACCACGGTTCCATTAAACTCCCTTTCGGAGACGATGCCATAGAAGGCAGTGTTTGCAACGTCCCAGCTGAGTCGGAACGTGCCGACGTCACGATAAAATCGTCATGAATCATTTGGGATGAATTGCCCCAGAAGCACTCACCTCCACTCTTCTTGACCTATCTATGTCAAAATGACTCGCCCTTCGGGAGGAAAACTATTCGTTTCAGCGGGGATTGACGTCGAGTTGCTCCCGTCCTTCCGTTCGGAACTGAGAGTGAAATCATGTGCTTTCCTGTCGTCAGGTCTATGGTCACATGTTCATCGCTTTCGCCTTACCAAGTGCATTAGGGACGAAGATGACATCCTTTCCGCTAAAACTGTCTTAGCTGTAGGAGAGGGTGAAATTGAACCAGTTCTTTTCGTCGATGGCACCGCCGTTATTTCATTGCAACACCCAGTCCAAAACGACGATGGTTCCGAAACTACATGTATGCTTCATCGCCGGAACAACGGGGTTTGAAGACCTTGTTGCAAAGGTCTATCTCGACCTCTTGGAAGCTTTTGACAATATGTACAACGCCCATGGCATTCTAGCACCCACAAATGATAACAATGACCAGATCAATGACTTCATCCTTCGTAAAATGCCAGGAACTGTTCACCAACAACTTCGTTCAGACACCATCATTGAGGACGACGAATACATGCCAGATATTGTTTCCGTCGACTCTCTCGATAGCATCGACATCCCCGGCACGCCACCGCACAAACTCAACCTCAAAGTGAGAGCACTGATCTTCCTCATCAGGAACATTACTTTGATTGCGATTGCGGTATCGTCAATGTCAAACAGGGAGTTATTCGAAGGATTTCAAGACGCGTTATCGACGTTGAAGTTCTATCCGGTCGACGAATTTCTCATGGTGAAAAAACCACGCGTCTGCTTGGACGTCAAAGTAGGAGCGCGCCCTATTACCTTTCACCGTTACCAAATCCCTGTTAGATGTGTTGCGCTATGACCATCAATAAGCCTCAAGGACAAACGTATAAAAATATCGGCCTCGACCTCAGGGGATCGGTCTTCTGCCACGGTCAGTTGTACGGTGCCGTTAGCCGTACAACCTGCAGGGACAATATCCTATGCCTCGTTGAACATGGATCATCTCGTCAACGATATCCCCCACAGGCACAAAGCGTCGTCTTCTCTGAGCTTGTTGTTGCACAGCCACTGGTCAACTCCCCCCTACTTTTGACATTCAACTACCTCTTTGCCATGTCCAAGGTGAAGGATGGAACAATGGCAACAGCACATCGTCCAATGATGGCGACAGCGAGCGGTGGTGTGGGCAACGACAACGGCGATAGCACCGAAAATGGGGAAAACAACAACTAAGGATATCGGCACGTTGTCGATGAAATAGGTGATGCAGCATGCCTACTAAGATGCATTGCCCGTCGAGTATTCAACGACTCCAACATGCACCAACTGGTCAGAACGCAACTCATCGACAACATCAACAACCTCGGAGTCCGTGACCCCTTACCAGACTCTGGACAAATACTCTTTTTGACTCCATCTCTGCTGGAATCAATACAGAGAACATTCAAATAGCTGGTGAACCTGAACAACCCCACCAAAGTGTCCCCGAATACCTCCATCTCATGTCTGTCCCAACTTCCTACCTATGCTACCCATGTCGAGATTGCAGCTGCCCAACAGCTGTACAATACATGGGTCCCACGTGTGTCAGGAATTTTGACACGAGCACGAAATTTGACACGAGACCAGCATTTTGACACGAGACGTCAGAATTTTGACACGATAGGGTACGCCGCCCTTTTTCATGTCAGAATCACAGGTCAGAATTTTTCGAAAACGTGGTCAAAATATTTTCATCCGAGGTATTTTGACACGAGAAAACGACAAATTGACACGAGCGCCAGCACACACACACGAAGGCATCAACTCAGTCGGCAAGCTCGCACGCAGCTTCCCGCACACCCACTCACGTGAACATAACGCTCCCGGGAGTACATCGCGATAGGGGAACGTCAAGCCGCGGTTAGGATCGTGTGCGTTCATCGCGGGATCGAGAACAAAACACGCCGACATTGGTCTGTCTGGACTCTGGACTCAAAGCACACGGGAGATAACCACAACAGCAGCTAGACGGGTGCCCCGCCTGTGAAGGGAGAGGTTGCAGCAGTTGTTGGTGGAAGAGACGGTAGCCCTTGGCGCACGTACTAGGGGCGCGAAGCCGCTGGCAGCGGTTGGGATTTGGGGAGTGTAGTTCGCGGAGTGTAGTTCTCGGGAGTCACGAGGAACATGTCTTCCTCTCCAGCTAGCGCGCACAAACAGCAAGCAGTAGAGTCTGCATGCACTCATCATACCACTTGTGGCGGATTCTACCTCGCGCAAGGTGCGCCATCCCCTCGCTCCGTGTCTGGTGCGGTGATGAGGGAGCGCGACCTTTTGGTGTCCCGGCGGTGCAGCGGTGCAGCTGGGGTTGAATTTTTTTCAACTTGAGGCTGCGCCGCTGCTGGCCTTCGCCAGGCAACGTGCGGCGAAATATTTTTTCGTGTCAATTTACCAACCGTTACCTTTTGTCGTGTCAATTTGCCAACCGTCACTTTTTTTGGTGTCAATCTATCTCAGTCCAACTTTTTCGTGTCAACTTAACGTGGGAACCCAGGAATATTATCATTAGAATTACCCTGGTCGGCCAACCTTCCACATCCTCCGTCCCATGACACATGCGATGCTCTGTACGGGGGCAACACTACCGAACATCATGATATTGTCAATGACATGCAGCTCGTTGAGCAATGCGCATGTGGTCTTGCGTACCCCCCGTGGGGCCTGACACCCACGTCCCGAAGGGGAAGCTTGAATTCAACACATGTTGGTGGATGTACGACGGGGGCCCCGATTTAGCTACTGCTCGTGTCACGACGACATGTGGTCGTCATTGAGGACATGTCACCAGTAACGCTACGCCGGGAGCCTCAATAGCGACTAGCGGTCACGTAACCGGCAACAAGCGCCACTTCGTGGGACATGAAGCCGTGTTGCAGACTTTTCTTGACCAGGTCATGCATGCGTCATACTGCAGCAGTCGTAAGAAGGTAGAGGAAAAAGGGAGCACCTTAGTGTGGGCAACATTGGAGTAGTTTCGATACGGTATGCATTCCAATCAACCGGCAAGCTGGTTGTACCCTACATAATTTTAAGGAAGCTTCTCAACAACAGGTGAACAGAGGGTGTTGATTATGTTGTCCCTTTGTCTAGACCAACACACCAACACATATTAAACACGAAGAAGTCCGTTGTACGGAATATATAAATAAAAGTAGGCGGCAAAGAGACTATAAACATGGCAACGTCCCCCGCCCAAACATAAACGATGACCCTACATGGCCCGGAGAACGTTCGTCAATGCCCACGCGTCAAAGAACCATGCTAAGGTGAATAAAATATGTATCTCCTATGTTCGTCCGTGACGCTGATTTCGCGGCGCGTGCTTCCATGAACAGCACCTTGGCCTTGCAAAGATGGTACGCCGCCTCGTTAACCCACACGACTCCATGCACTCTTCTACCGACCCTAGGGTGACGAAAGCTCCGACTAGGGTGGCGGTGCCATCACCACCCACCCCCCGCACCGCCAACTCTCAACTGTCCATCGGCGCGCGGCATGTTGCTTGTGTTTACTTGTCTTGCGGTGTTGTGTCCTTGTGTGTGTGTGGAAGAACGCGGGGTTTCCACAAAATTTGAACCAAGGGTCGCTGCCACGCTAAAAACTGCTTATTGCGTCGCTGTTGTGGAGCCGACCGGTGGTCGCTGAACCGGGGTGCAGCGGTGTCTCGAGATTCCGGGGTTGCTATACAGGTCATGTCGCTAAACAGTTGGTCGCTATACCAGGGACCCCACTGCTGTTGAATGTATTCAGTTCAATGTATATACATTTGTTCAACGAATTTCAAACCAAACACACACTGAAATTCGGTGATATAGGTTTACGCTAAAACATTTCGTTACATGTTGCTGTTGCGTTTGTTGCAAAGCAATATCTACTTTGACTACATCAAACAATGTACCTAACATACAGTGCGACATCATTGCACAATGGTAAGAAGCCTTCAATACTTAATTGGTCAGGTTTTAAATTGTTCACACACTTTGTGGGTTAGGGTTAGGGTTACTTAAGGTTAGTACTTCCGACGTTGGTCCATGCAAGCACATACAATTTGTGACGAGATTGGTGCAGCGTGGACCGTTTCTGACCACTGTGTGCAGGTGAGCAGGTCCGTTTAGTCCGATTGTTTTGATATGTTTCCTTTCTTTCTTAGTTGCTCGCTATCGCCGCTCACTTTATGCTATTTGGAGGTACACAGACATGGGATCGTGTTTGACCATGGTCATTTGGCGTCGTCAGAGGCGGTGACATACATGTCGTCATGCAAGATATGGGGCTTCATGCCGATGCTTGTGCCCCTCTGTTAAGTGTGCGTACGATCCGATGATCGTGTGTGCTTGGGGTGTGGGGAGTCGGTTTGGGAAAGCGTAAATATAGAGGAAGAAGACAACGGAAAGCAACAACCTACATCACCTGTGGTCGGACAAGCGAGTTGCACACAGCATGTCGGGAAGATTGACCTGAGAAATCGAGAACGAAAGGCAAAAATGGTTACTCCCCTGGCGCCTGGAAAAGACAAATGGAGAGTAGGTAGTCTCGACGTGACGCCCCGTGCGAAACCATGTGGAACGCATCCGACACGGAACGAGCGCATGATATGTATTAATGAGATTCTGTCTGACATAACATGTATAGGACGCACGAATAGGTCCCCCTTTCTGCGATTTCATGACAAGGTTGATTCTCAATATTTTCTTTGGTGGTGTTGTTTTTCGTAACCAACATGACACTAACCCACACGACGACCAGGAGGGATTTTGATAGGAAGCCCTCAATTTCGATCGGTACAAAGAAGCAAAGACGCGTGGATTCTGATCATTATGTTAGTGTAGACTTCAGATCCATAGGACAACAACCGGGACAAGATTTTGTTGCTGCCCCAATAAAACGTCTTAGAGAACGTTGTTCGGAATGATTTCCAAGTCTTTCAACCCCGAGAAAAAGAAACCTCGGTTACTTTGTTGGTTATACGAATTCTCTTGCAGAAGTTGACCAACTGCGTCAGATCCTTGTAAGAGATCCTCAGGCTTATTCCACCGGAACCTCGTGACTTTCGCAATAATTCTCCTCGGACCAAACCAGGATACTGTTGTGGGATACGGAAAAATGTTTCTCAATGCAACTGCACTACATAGAGCAGGCAGAGACACTGATCATACAAGTCCTTCCATTTGAAACAACACCATTTGCAACAATCTTACCGTTGAAATGAGGGTTGGTTCTTGAATAGAATAGTGGTCAGACACATGTTAACGTTCCCAAAATCTTTTAAATTCATCTTCAAATTCTGTCAAACGACCGCGCACGATTATCAGCCAGAGAAACATTTGACAATCGCTTTTGTGCGCAAAAATATCTTGTTTTGTGGCTTTCTCGGAATGCATCAGAAGTGCCGCGGGGATCGTGGTCTAATGCTACCAAACGATTTGTTACAGACAAACCACAAATGCGTTTCTGGGAATTGAATGTAACGAGCTCGCAAAGGGCTCCCGACAACCCTTGATGCACTGAGTTGATGCTTTGCCTGCCAATATGTTGTGGCGATAGCCCTCCGGGACCAAACGGAGTCAGCGCTTCCCAGCGGGAAAACGTCCGCCGCTTGAGAGTAGACGTGAGTAAAAAACTATCCATCTCTCGCCCGTTAGACGATCGATCCATGTTCTATCTTCTTGGGTGTGTTCTCAATCAACGACTCTCACCCAGTTGCGCGTGGGTTGGCAGTGGCCGTGCTCAGTCAGCAGGAAGGCACATCGTTGTGCGCACAAAGTTGTGGACAGAACGATTTTTCTGGTTTTTTTTCACTCGAGTATAGAGCGTTTGTTCCTCCGTCCCCAGAAAGACTTTTTTCACAGCGACGCGCCTCCCTACTTGATGAGTGCGTGCACTGCTGAACCGCGCATACCCGGGTGAGAGTCGTTGATGGAGAAGACACCCGAAAAGACAAAACATGAATCGATGGTCTGAAAGACGAGAGCTGGATAGTTTTGTACTCACATCTCTTCTCAAGCTGTCGACTTGTTGCGGTTCGGAGACACAAGCCACCTTTTCTCCATGCCCTCCAAACTATACCCTTGTCTGTTGTTTTATTATGCACGCTCGACGAGCTCCTGCCGTGTATCAGCCGGCAAAACCCTGACACGGTGACTTTAGGGATTGTCCAGTTCCCTCTATGCTCTTGCCACGTTGGTGTGCGCTGCGCAGTGGTTGGTGTTTAGGACGGAAGGGGCGGTCGGCAATTGATCTCGCAGCTCTTGGACAAAATTTCCGCTACCTGCCTCATTTCAAAGTGTTGCTCGGACTTGTTGTCGAACGAGCTACATTTGTAACTTCGAAACAATTTTGAGAAGATTGTGCCGAAGGTTTTCTTCCATAAAAAATGAAACAAAAATCCTATTCTGCAAAAGTTGACAATCTTTTTGTAACATTTTCGCAAATATTTGGAGACCATAAACATGGGTCTCTGTACGGACTTGCAGTCTGGTTTTTGATTTGAGTATGCCCAATAAGACTTCACCGGAGACGGTACTGAAGAGGATGAATGAGGGCAAGTCAGTTTGTCACTGTTCAACAATGTTCAACATGCGATTACAGAGCTCGTGCCGGAAGTATTTGCCATCCGGACGATTTATAATTTTTTTTTCGTATGTGGAGGGGGCGCGAGAAGATATGAAGGCAAGTGACGGGACGTATCTTGTCGGAAGTACAGATATTCATTAGCAAGGGGGAACAAAGTGTCTCGTGTCTCTTTCCAAAATACAACACCTTCTGGTTTGCAGATACAACAAGTTGTAGGTCAGGACAAACGCAACTGGTAGTGCCGATTGTGCATGCAACGTAAAAATTTTGCCTGGTATTTGCATCGTATCCGGGGTGTTTAATTTGATCCCGCCATGACTTTTCGCTTGCGCGCTTGCCACTAGGCCAGGAGCGGAAGCGATAAAAAATCTCACTTTGCAAGAAAAGCTCGCTTCCACCGGCATTCGAACAATGACCTGACCTCTAGAAGGTTTCGAGGATACCAACTAGACCACCGGGGCGACCCATACATGTCGGCGAATGCAATGCCTTCTTCAGTACAAACCCTTTCTGCATCTGTACCAGGCAATCTCGTCCATTTTGTATTTTTGTGCTTCGCTAATGCTGTCAGGGAGGGGGAGGGGACCACAACATCGACCGCATGAGTTCGTCTGAAATTTTGTGTACTCTTGCGCAAAGATATGTTTTTGGACTCTCTTCACAAATACCCGTGTCCTTCTAGATATATTCCCGCGGGGGGGGCTTTCAAGAGGTTGCGTGTACGCGATCTCTGGTCTGTTCCCGTATCGATGACAGCAGAAAAAAATGTCACACACGCGCTGCTCGTCTTCCGTGCGGACGCTTTGCAGAATGTGGAGGAAGTAACCGATATTGCTTTCGGATTGTCGCGTGAAAATAAGCGGCACGTGCTACAGAGCTCGAGATTCAAAATAAAAAACTAAGTCCTAGTTCAATGCTAAAAACCCGACGACCATGAACCTGTATACAGGGTTCCGATAGTTCACGTCCTAGACTGCTATTTATCATCGCAGGGCCCCACGTCGTTTGCTTCCAGCTAAGTATAACCTGCTCAAATGGAGTAGGACGTCCCGAAGAAAGCCAGAGAAGTTTTTGTTTGCCGTTCCCACAGAACACCATGTGTCGAGGGGGAACGCCGCCTGCGCCGGACTTTCATATCCTTGCCGATAATGTGCTTCTCTTTGCTGGGCGACAGTTTCAGATGTGGGTCGCGCCTCATCCATCGGTTCGTTGCTGGTATTTCCGCACACAGGATCGACGACAGTTCCTCGCCACCCCAGTCTAACTTGGCGCCGAGCTCTGACTACATGTCTTGGTTGTCGAATACCACGTTATCAGGGCCTAGGTTTCGGGGAACCAACGCCTCCAATGGTAAAGCCCAAATAGCATTAATTACCGGCATGGTCTGTCTCAGAACGCCTACATTCAACGACGCAACATTTTCCGCCATGCCTGTTTCATGTTCGTGGTGTGTGTGCACATGCATGTCCGCTTGATTGCCTACGTGACCCCAAAAAAATGTACTCCGTGAAATATCGGTCATTGTGAAGATTATTTTTTTGGTATAGCGGTATTCGCCACATAACATCGTTGCAGTCGCATGTTTGGAATTGATCTACTGTAGTTGCATGATACCCGGGAATGTCCTCAGGGAGCTTGGTCATGTCATGAACGATGCATAGCTGTGAAAGCGTCGCGTCGAGTTCGAATTACATGCGCGTTTATCAAGTGACGCTCGGTAATACCAACAGAAACGACCGCGGCCAAGCCATGATATTCCTTCCCGTAGTGAAGCTATGTGCTGAACGCTGTCATCGTTTATTTTTCATGGGCCGCGCCGTAGTAAGCTGAACCGCCACAAGGAATTCGATGTGGCACCACGAATTCCCAACCACAGAAAACAAAACCCGATCACATGCCTCGGACACGTCGCCTGACGCCATGGCGACACGTCCCGGCTATATCCGAATAATGCCCACGAGATTTGGTGGCCCGGACGCACGATAGCGTATCCCTGTCGTTTTTCTTCGTCCTTTTTTTTCGTGTCGTGTTTTTCGTCATGTTTCTCCGTGCAGTAAGACATACGAGGCACCAGGCGGATCATTTCGCGAAGACCTGGAACATACAAGACGGAATCAAGCAAGTCCATCAAACCCAACATACTTCCCGTGCCCATGGCGATCAAGAAGGGCAAGACAAACAGCACCCAGCGCTTCCTAATGTAGTGTTCCACAGCTGGTCATCGCCAGTCGGTGCTGCACGCCACCGCCGAGAGACAGATTGGGGTCTCTGCGAGGTACAAGCTGGTCCAGCCAAGACCCGTATTTTACGGTTGGACCGGATTTCCCGCGCGGTTTTTTCGAATCAGAACCTGAAATTTTGAGACGGCCTCTGCAGAAGTACAAACAAACAAATGTCACTGCGCCATTTGGCGTAACTTTGTCTTTCATGAGTTACCCCTGTTGTTGTAAATATGGGAATACTTGCTTTGGGACAAAGTGGCTCAAACAAGAACAATCCAAATGGCGCAGTGGCTTTGGGTTTTGTTGTACTCATGCAGATACCGTCTCAAACTTTCAGGTTCTAGTTCGAAAAACCGCGCGGGAAATCCAGAATTTTGTTCTGGCCTCAGAACCTGGGTGGAAGGGCCCACCATTTATATAGGAAAATGAGGGGTCTAGGAATCGTAGAGACGTGTGCGAAAGCGGTGTAGTTGGGAGGAGCCACACTGGCGCTGCCTTCCAGCCCATGACGTACATGAGTTGTACCTACTGGGCGTGATGATGTGAAACATGTATTTAAAGCTCACGACGCCAAAATGCGCGCGCACTAACTCAAACAAATATGTCTCAACTCGACCGGAAAAAAAGCAGGTTTTCACGGTAGCACCGCTCGATGGTTTGCACACAACCACACCGATGCTATACCTGTAATGCAAAGCCAACGACAATACCCACGCTGCGTAAAATATACAACTATACAATCTTCAACAACATGTGTATGTAACTCTCTACAGTACAATGTACCCCCCCCCCGGTGCACCCCCGGTGTTTGCCATCGGGATTGGGTTTCGTCGCTTGGCAACGACGTTGTAAAACAAGCCGCCCCCCCCGGTGTTTGCCATCGGGATTCGGTTTTCGTCGTTTGGCAAAGACGTTGTAAAACAAGCCAATTCACTTCGTGAACTCGGCAACCAGGTTACCGAGGCTCCATGTCCAGTATGTTGCGGTGAGCCTTTTGGGTGTCGCGCATTTTCTCGACCAGCTTTAGACCCTGGCCGTCTACTGCACCCAGCTGTATTTCGCGTTAAGCTCGGCAGTAGTCTCGTGTACGCCGGGCGAAGCCTCGCACCCGACCGATCGTCAAATCCTTTTTCGTGCACATCGATTTTTCGATGTTGGCGTGCAAGTGCTTCGGGACTTCGTCGTTGTACTTCCGCCGAAACCTCTGCTTGGAAAACCCCCACGAGTACTCGATCCCTACCCCCGCTACCTCTGGGTGATACGGAGACAACAAAAGTATGTGTCCCCTGCTCTCGGCCAAGTACTGCAGCGCCGTCCTCTTACTCTCTAAAGCCGTCAGTGCCTGCAAGACTTTCTCGATGTTCTTCTCGTCAGCGATCCCCACTGACGCATTCATCCCCTCTTTCCACCATCCCCGTTCCCCCAGGGACTGCTTCGAGCCCTGTGCCTTCCCTTCGTACCTTTCCTGAATCTTTTCCCTAGGCTTTGTTCCAGCCCCATCAGCCGCCCCTTCATCGCCTGCACCAACCCCCGCTCCCGCTTTGCTCTTTCGCTTCGCCTTGCGCGCGACCTTCACATCCTTGCCCGGCGCATCCCACTCGTAAAAGGGAGGTGGAGAACCATCCGCAAACGTGCTGGTCTGCGTGTCGCCAACCTTGAGCTTCATGTCGTAGACCTCTGCCCCCTCGGGGAACTCCGTGCTCCACTTGCCGTTGGAGAGGTACATCTTCCCCTCTTCCGGTCCCAAACACCACTCTGTAATGACTGTATCCCGTAACACCTTTTGCTTCCCCCCGTACTTGACATTCATGTTCCCCACATGCAATCCATCCTCCCGCTTCCTTGTGTGCCCCGAAGAGTGGTCGATCTCAACCACCACTTGCATGTCGGGTTCGAAGACGTTTAAGACGTCCAAGACGTCCTCGATCTGTTCCTTGAACTCGTCGTATCCTCGGTATCCATCCCTGTTCTTCCAGTACTGGAGAAACCGCAGGTCAGGGCGTTGTGTCAGGACTTCCTTGCCCTTCTCCTTGCGACGCGCGTTCACCGCCTGGAGCACGTCGTCCGTCAACGGCAAGCCAAAGCCGTGCCTCTCATCTTGAAATGCAGGCACCATCTCTCCCGGGCCCTCGGTTTTCTTCCGTAAGCCGCGTACCCCTTGGACAACCCACTCCTTGCCCTCGCGCGCATACGCCTAATAGACACTCTCGTCCTGTCCGATGTGGCGCACCTTCCTGTTGCATTTGCACTTGGCCGGGGTATCAAAATGCTCGCATGGAACAGCAGCAACTTCTTTGAAGCGGACGCTGAAGTGCCCCCCTTCCGGTCCAAGTTCAGCACGGAGAGCGTCGAATCGATCGACGGAGTCGTTGTCCCGCACGAGATCGACGTGGAACTCGATGCTCTCGCGCCCCTCTACCACGCAATCGTAAACCTCTGCGCCGAACTCCTCCGCCGGACCTTTGATGCCGTCAAGCCGCTGAAGCTCCTCCGGCGTCAGAGTGTCTCGTTGAACTCGCACCCACAACGGTTGCCGAAGGGCGAGCTTCCGCTTCACGTCGATGTACTTGCCGCGGTACACCACCACGTCCTTCTTCTCGTGGCCGTCCGTGTAGAAAGACTTCGTAGCCCGCTCGTACTTGCACCCCGGCACGATCATCCAGGAGTGGGTTGTGGCCATGGACACGGGAAGGTTCACCNGTGGCCGTCCGTGTAGAAAGACTTCGTAGCCCGCTCGTACTTGCACCCCGGCACGATCATCCAGGAGTGGGTTGTGGCCATGGACACGGGAAGGTTCACCTGGTNCCTCTGCGCCGAACTCCTCCGCCGGACCTTTGATGCCGTCAAGCCGCTGAAGCTCCTCCGGCGTCAGAGTGTCTCGTTGAACTCGCACCCACAACGGTTGCCGAAGGGCGAGCTTCCGCTTCACGTCGATGTACTTGCCGCGGTACACCACCACGTCCTTCTTCTCGTGGCCGTCCGTGTAGAAAGACTTCGTAGCCCGCTCGTACTTGCACCCCGGCACGATCATCCAGGAGTGGGTTGTGGCCATGGACACGGGAAGGTTCACCTGGTCGAAAGGAGTCTGGATCAATCCCCGATATCGTTCGCGAAGAGCCACTGGTTGATGTAGTTCTGGACGTCCTTGACCGTAAGGCGCTCCTGTGTCCTCATCCACTTGATGAGCTCATCCTTGAGGTCCTCTTCCGACGTGATCCAGTCCCTCTCGTGCACCCCCCTTGAATCTCGCTCGGAACCACCGTGCCCCCGAAAGTCCCTGAGCTACCCCAGGATTGTCGATGCCGCGTAAACTCGCGAGCCAGCGGAGTTTACTCTTGCCGCGATCCGCAAGAGCGACGACTCGTGTCGACGACGCGAGGCCTCGTTCAACAGCTCAAACCGTTTGGCCTCTGCTGCCTTCACCGCTGGAATCGTCGTGTACGACTCATCCGACAAGCTCTTCGCCTGCTGCGTGAGTTCCAGTTGCCGCAGGTCGCGCTTCCGCTCCTCCTTCAACACCGTCAACGCCGAGTGCCCTTGATACCACAAGCGGTTTGCTTTGGTGGCGGGCACTTCCTCCTTGTACTGGTTGCCCTCGCCCTCGGTACACGCCCGTGCGTCCAAGTCTGCATTTCCTTTGATGGGCGAGGGGGGGAGAGGGGCGAGAAGACTCCCGAGGTCTTGCTCCGCCATAGCTTCCTCAATACGCCGAATGTGCTGCTCGTTGCTCTCGATCTGAGGATGTCAGCTCGTTACACTTGTGACGAGCATCTGTAAGGCCCCACAGGGAGCTGCGCCCGCACAGCAGTAGGTCTAGAGGTTTAAATAGACAGCAGTTGAGGAGTGCATAAAGGTGTGAAAGGTGCGTTCAAACAGCGCTTGTAGCACCGGTGAGTACAACAACATCGGGACCGGCAAGCCAGCACATGACACAGGCAGTCTTGTACGTGACAATGTTGTGTCAGCTCAGCTCGTTTCACCCGGTGCACTTTGAACCGAAAAAAATGGAAAATGCTACAAACGGGGAAATAAAAATTATCTCGATACGGTGTAGTGAAAATTAGTACTTTCGAGAGCTGCAAGTAGTACCCTCACGTACAGATACTGGCCGCCGTCGCCGCTGCCTCTCGGGAAGCAAACCGTGAACTCTGCTGTCTTTCGCCTTGTCTCCCTTCCGCTTTGCGAAGTTGAGGAACAACCGCCACTTGCCAGTGTTCTTCTCTGGACAGCACACGGGCATGGACGTCTTCTCCCAATGGTCTGTGGCTGCGGGGAAGCGGCTGGAAGCCATGCTGGCGCTCTTTGCACGGTGCTGCGCAACAGCAATGTGTTCTGCCGCTGTGTTTCTTTTTCCAAAAATCCATTATTCCGCCCCCAAAAAAAGTTTCAATTGTTTTTTGAGCGACTCTAAAACCTACATGAATTGGGGGTGATATCTTCCGTTTTGAGACAACGTCGACGATCAGCTGTTTGCTAACACGTACGTATCCGCCTTGGTTGGGCGATCCGGGGGATATGCCGAACGCGGCTCAATTCTTTTTCCTTGATAAGCTATGGCGTGACGAACGCAAGTTGGTTTCTTGGCTGGACCAGCTTGCAGCACTCGCCGGTGTGCTTCTTGGTGGAGGAACTCTCTGAGTCCTCCTGTTTGGGGTCTTTAGGCGGGCGGGGCGGCGCGAGGCCCAACGGCTGAGCTGTGCCATTCCGTTTCGCGGTCAAATTCCACACAGGGTGTGTATCGTAGAAGTTCTGTACTACTAATATTAGCGTGTTGTGCCTCATCTCGCCACCCGACGGGTTGTACTTTCGTGTCTCGAAGCAGTTATCGCACGGCTCCAAACTGGGTGTTTTCTGAATGGTAGTGTGTACCATGGGAAAGCTCAATCGTCCGAGACTGCAACAGTTTCGTGCCGTCTGGCGGTATTCGGAGGGAGGTTTGTGTTAAGAACAGAGACATGTGGTGCGTCATGGCACCCCATGACAGGAGAACTTCCAATCTCTACTTGATTGCTGTGGAGTATCGAGAGCGTCTTCCGAGCGTCTGGCGTTGGATTAGGGTCGATCCATTCCTCGTTTCACCATTGGTGGATGAAGGGTTATGTGTGGAAAATTAAAACGTCCACTACGCTTATCGCGTCGCCTCCTGTACAATATACTGCTGTGCTTATGATAGGCGGTTGACTGAAGATATTACACCCCCTGGATCGAACAAGCACTTGTTTACTAACGACGGAAATACGTAATACTTATCTAATACTCAGAGCGATACTTTTCGGGAAAGCCCCACGAGACGATTCCGACGCCCCCACTTTGGTGTGGATTACGTCGCCGGTCGTTGGTACTTGGGCCGGGGGGGCGGTTATCTTGCGTCAAATACGACACTGACCACCATGTTGGCACCGTTGCTAATTTAATGCTGATGAACTCATCGAGCGGTAAAAATTGGGCCAGGGGGTGTGACATCTTCTGTCGCCTACGTTTGCCAACCGCGACGTTCATGACTGAATGGGATAACGACCACGACGACGAATCATATTTCAATGCGATGCGAACAACCGTGCGCGTGTCGTGCACCTGCCACATGATTCTTCCGACCATCCCGACGACCGTGTTTTCTTGTGCCCCAGGGGGAACGAACAACCTGTCTGGAACCCGCGAATCAATCCGGTGGCTGAGGAGCGATGCCGCCGCACATGAGGACGATCTTGCACATCGTTTGGTCGGTTTCCGTTCTTTCCCTGCTCGTTGTTGGAAGTGATGCGGTGCGGATTTGCAGTACACGCCTCCGTACAGTAGGAGACGACGGGAAACGGTCTGTGCATACCATGCTCAGAAGTGACGAATCCCAAGCACAACCCATGAGAGCGCCTACGAAGACGCCGAACTTTCCTACTGCTTGGTTAAGAAATATGTGCTCAACACCCAAAATGTGAACACCATATAGTTCACAGTGCGTGCAGATTCGCGAGCGTCTGGCCACACTGCTTGTTCGCGTAGTTCGGTCGTCAGAAGGCCGCCGTCAATGCGTTGCTTTGTAGCTCCAATAAAGTCTGCATGCTGATGCAGCAGCCGCCAACGCACCAGTCGTCGTAAGCCGTGCAAAGTCCCTTGCCGTGCAAAGTCCCTTGCTGCTATGAACACTTGCAGGCGACCCTTGACCGTGAGGACTGTACAAGTAGAGCGATCACGAGGAAACGGAAAATGAATACGGTAATCTGCACACCTCATGTACAATTCGCGGGCTTGTAGGGTAAACCGTTGGTGGCACGGGCGTAACCTGCCTTCGTATCCTTGTTGCGATGCGGCCGTCGATTCCCTGTTTTGGGTGGAGTTCTACGCGAGGAGCGAACCCGGCCAGCCGCCTGAATACTGCACCGTCTTCCACCACATGGTGAAGAGCGGGGGCTCGACGATCATACACAACCTTATCAAGTCTTCAGGGTCCGCAGGTGATCCGAGACCAGGTGCGACTACCGTATTTCATGTTCCGAATCAGTTGAAATACATCGCTCATAGAATCGAACCCTCAGCATATTTATGGAATTGTGTCAATCCTGACCATGGTCTCCAGGTTCCAACGTACGAAGGAAAGGGGAACTCTCTGTCCGGTGTTTCCTAACAGCCTTCAGAAGACGGGTTCTAAACTCTATCAATCGCACCTCCAAGGACCAGTTTGCCCCATCTACAGCACACATGCAAGATGAAGATGTCGGTGCCGAAGGACGCAAATATTCTCTGCAAACAAAGGGTCGAATACAAAAGTATATCAGTATTATCACCCATTGCGAGCTATGGGTGTATGCAACGTGTGAGCTTTAGGAATTAAATATATATGTGGATCGATCGAAACTCTCGCGTTCCAACGAATGGCTCTCGGTGTAGGTGGACGAAATACTCCGTGTGTCAATGATGGATACATCCGGGCGGGGAAGAATGTTTACAGCAGCACGCCATCAACTGCATCAACAGTACAGCGGCGGTCTTCCCCTGGGGTACCGTGAGGTTGCCATAAGTGACTGAGGTTGAGTAAGAGAAATACAAATGCCCAAGCCGTTCTCACCAGACGGTTACAGGCTTGGGAACGCCCTCATAACACCGCGTCAAACCCAAAGCAGCAAACAGAGTCGTCCTTGTACTGAGAGCACTTCCAACATATCCTCTCAAGAACTAGATCGTTCTGATTCCGAACAAGAATGCTTTCCACATCTATGTTCAATACGTTTCTATTTGTTTCACCACAGCTGCTATGTTTCAGCAGCAACAGAATTTCCCCCTACACAAATCCCACGGTCTACACATCTGCTCAAACACACCGTCGAACGCTAAAGACAACAAGTCTGATTTCATAAAGGCGAAGTAATAACACCCCTAGCATCACGATTCGGTTCCTGATAAACCTCACCGCACTCAAACGTTGTCTGATCTTTCGTTGTTGGAAGTGGTACAAGCATGTGTGTATTCTACTTCATTGGGTTGGACGGGGTATCATGAGGTGTCCAAGTCTGTAGCCGTCAGGTGAAGGCTACCTTGCGTTTGTAGACTACGTGTATAACATTACACTGTCTTTCTCTGCCTCAACCTCAGCCACATACGCCAACCACAGCGCACCACAGCCACTCTACTGCTGCTGGTACAGTTGGAGGCGAGCTACCGTCAGTTTACGACCACCCTGTAGTAGAAAACTACAGATCGATTCACGGCATCCTCCGACGCCACCAACCATTTTCAGCGAGGGCGTGCGCCGTTTGTCGAAGATGGGGCGCATTTCCATGGTGGGCAGTCTCTCTTTCGCTTTTTGATGCACGAAGCTGGCTCAGGAAAGGTCGTGTCTGTAGCGGAGACTGCATCAGCTGCTCTTACTGACACTGCTTCCGCGAACGAGGTCGCTGAACACCTAAAGCTGGTCGAGGAATTTGTCGACATGGCGGACGCGAATGGCTAGGCCAGCATGGCCTCCCAGGAAGTCAACTCGTATGCTTCGATAGGGGCCGAGGAACTCGGAGACGGGCGCAGTGCTCTCGTGGCACTGGAAGCCAAGTTCCGTGTCCACTGCGTACTCCGCACGCAACACCTGCATGACAAGTGTCCCCCGCCGACAACTTTGATCCCGGGCCGCGTGATTCAAGGGCCGGGTGGCGTCTGCATCGAACTGGACGCTCTTGGACACAAACAGTTCGGGCTAGGAACATGTATGCCTTTCTGAAATCCGCTTCCCGAAATACAGCGGGTCATTCAAGACTGTACTGTTGTGCTAGAAGCCGATTGGTTGTCGTGTCACCATGGACTTTGACGACGTGGCCAGTCGGGCAACTGCATACCTTTGATGCAACTCCGCGGAAATATGTCTTCCCGCAGCCACGGCCGTGCGCTCGACACAGTCGTGCATGATGGGGGGCGTGGGTTTCGCCGGCAAGGCAGACGTGGACAAGGAGGATGTCGTCGCGGTAACATCGGCGGGAACTCAAACGGTAGCAATGTTTAGTCGAATTGCAACAACGGCAACAGTGGTTTCACCTCGAACGGGAAGTCGAACAGCGGTGTCAAAATGTCGGAAGCCGGCTCTTCATATTGTTCGGCTCCCCGGCGATTCGGTTGCCAGTGTTTCTCTACCAGAGGCTTCGTGTTCTATCGTCTGGGAGCTGTTTGTACTAGCGACCGCGAAAAGTTGGCCCTAGCACCATACCATTGCGCGTGTGCGTGCTGTGATCTTTTTCTTCTAGGAAACTGCTGCTTGTTGTAGCACTTTTCTGTTTGGCGCGTGGTCTCCTGGCCCACTGAAGTACGAGGGTAGAATCGGGAAACTCTTGGTAATTTACGATTCACCACTATGATATCGCGTTTTGCTTTGCTCACTATCGGTGTCGAGAACTGTTTTCTATTGATTGGATGCGGCCTTCCAAATTCCTTGTCCTTTTCGTTTTCTGGGGTGCTCGTCTCCCGTTCATATACTGAAGATCTGAGAGATGTACCCTTTTGGGGGTGGATAACAACGGAAGGCGTATCGTGAGTGTCGGCAGTACACTTTCAGACGATGTTGCACAGAGCGCGAAACGTCATTCCTTTGAAGGAATGGTTGTGCCCGCCCACCCGAGTAGATCGCGGTCTTCCGTCAGTGTGTTGTGCCGTAAATGCGCCACCTTTGGGGCTAATAACCCGCATTATCCTCCATTGGCGTCTTTCCTCCTCAGAATTTGAGACGCTTTCTTCCTTTTGGGCCATATTTCTCTCGTCAGTTCCTCGTTGTCGCTCGTCGAGACCATTTTCCGTATTGGACATGGACTGCATCGGCAACCTAGTTTTGTGCGTATTTCATGCTCTTTCTTCCCTTTCGTTCGCGAGTGTCTTTCTCCTTTTGTCTCGGTGTTGACGTTACTTCAACCGGCAATAATGCGTTCCCAGTTCGGATGTGGATTGTGTCAAGGAATTTGTCGATTGAAGCCATTTTCTGGCGGACATGGGCGGGGGCAGACATGGCCCACGGCGGAAATAGTGTAGGCGGTGTTGGCGGCTTCGCGTTTCGGTGGAGTTTGACATGGACGGAGGCCGTGAAACCCATCCATGGAGTCAACCGCAAGCTGTGGTAAATTTTTGACGGGGCAGGCTTTTGTTTCCCGGAGGTAAGGGTTGGTTTATCGCCCATTTCAAATTGGCGGTACACCGTTGCCACCCAACCGGGCAGAAACCCAACCTGCCAAGGTTGCTTTCTGCGACAGGCACGGCGAAGGTGTCAGTTATGTGCCTGCCGCCACCTTTTCTGTCGGGGTTGCAGCACCGACGCGCTGTTTCCGGTCCCGTGAAGATCTTGGTCTTTAGGTTCATAGTGGATCTAGGATGTTCTTCTCCGCACGGTGTCTCGTTATCGGTCGGGAAACTCTGATATCAGCTTGGTGAAGAAAAAGTCTGTTCTTCGCAGAATGCGCAACTATGTAGTGGACGGCTTTGAGGGATGCGACCGGTGTATCATTGTCGGTTCCCGTCTCAGCTTCTCAGGGGCCTCGCACTACGATTCTCAATTTTGGTCGCACAGCGATGCCGACCTCGTTGTTCTCTAGTTTGAAAATGTACTTGGACGGAATGATCCGAGCGTCGTGCGGGAGATGGACCCACTCATAGATATCGTGGTCCAACGGCGAGCGATTTTCTTCTTCCAAGCTTCTGTCCACCCGACGACAGCTTCTACGTTGACTGCTGCGCGGAAGTGCGGTGGATCCGCGGGCAAGTATCCTGATTGACCAGGTACGCCTCGACCAGGGTTCCCGATGCCATCTCCGGTCTAAGTGCGTGTTCTTTGACGAACACCAGCTTCGTCGTAAACAGGTTCAGGTGGTCCCGCGGCTTAAATGTATCTGCACAACCGACCTTTGAGCCATGATCGCCCGTGGGTGGGCGTTTCTCTGCACCAACTGGTCCGATCGGGGTGCGCGATGGCTTTTATGATAATGCAAGTCTTAGTAGGAAAAACAGTGTCATGCCGATGGAGTTTGGCCTGGTGGAGCAATCAAAGTCCACCGCCCTTTGAGCCGCATAGCCTCCGTGGCTGGTCGTTTCTCTCTGAATCCGCTGGTCCGATCGGCGTGCCTCACGGCTTGTATGATAGCTGTGGGACGTGCCAACACAATCAAAGTCGTCGTAGAGCAAACTGCACCATTAACATAGAGTTTGGCCGATGGAGTAGTATAGTTTATCTGCTCTACCGGCCGTTGAGCCATTGAGCCCCCGTGGGTGGGCGTTTCCCTTCACCCACGGGTCCGATCGGGGTGTGCGATTGCTTGAATGACAGCTGTGAGCCGTGACGACACAGCAGTGCAAACCTTTGTAGGACAACACCACCCTTTACATAGAGTTTGGCCTGGTGGAGCAGTTTAGAGTATGTGGTCCGCCGACAGATGAGTCACAGAGCCCCCGCGGGTGGGCGTTTCTCTGCACCCACTGGTCCGATTGGGGTGCACAATGGCTTGAATGATAGCTGTGAGCCGTGCCAGCACGGTGCGGGCAGGCGTAGGCGTGGTTCCGCTATGTGACGGGAAATATACTGGGACAGTTGACGTATTCCCCCCCCCCGTAGATTCTCCTCCCCCGCTGTTTGCCATCGGTGTTGGGTTTTTGTCGCTTGGAAGCGATGTTGTAAGACAAGCCGATCATTTCGAGTGCGGCAACCAGATTAGTAAACCGCTTATTATTCTTTGGGCTTTTTTTTTCTTCGCAATTACCATGGATGGTGGACAAGTACATTATGTTGTGCGGGGTCGAGAACCCTCACCCCGTTCAAAGGGGATCATCGCACCACGGTGTGTTGAATTGGTCAAGCACCCTCGAGGCAACTACATTGAGCTTACAACTGTCTCTGGAATGAAAGCACCAGAAGCGCACCAGAAAATGAATCAAGTCGTACGCAGTTGTTATCCGCACGCAAGGAAGTGAGCACAAGATGCCAAACACGCTAAGCGGATGCAGCTTACCCTTCATGCTACTCGCCGAGTACCTCACGGCGGTTCGCGCTTGGTGATGTGAGAGCCTGGTCCGGTGAAAACCCGGCGTGTTTCGCCCCAGCGTTGTAGGGATGCGAGGTCAATGGTCTAACGTCAACGGCATTCACGGCTATGAACACACACACACAACCAAGATGCTGCGGAACATCCTCTGTTGACCACATCCCTGCGGGAACATATCAAATGGGAGTGTCCGATAGCTTGGAAGAACGTTGTGGACCGTGCGGACACGACGAAATAGGTTTGACGCCATTGAGAGCTGAGTGGACGGAGGTTCGAGACGATTACAGCTTCCTGACATGCTGCGGAGACCCCCCTTTGCAGCATACCTCCGCAGCCACAGGTCGGATTCATCTTTCAAGTAGCATTGCAGTAATCTGTAGTCCGTAGCTACACTATGCAACTGGTTGGAGGTCGATTGGAGCTCTATGGGTGGAGATCTGCCTGATGTAGCAAATAAGAGGTTAATCCATCGATGGAGCAAATAGCATTGTCGTTGTGAATGTGGCGTGACGGCACGAGGCTGAAATCAGATTCTCTTGACTGGGTTGAGCAGTGCACGCAGTGTGTGCATGCAGAAAACGCCTTGCCCGTGCGTTCTGGTCGCTTGGCTCCTTGGTTGCAACAGTCTACGTCGGAGTGTGTAGCGAACAGGGTTTTCGCCTGATTGAGAGCGGAGTATACGATTGAGAGCGGGAGCCAAAAAAATTGAAATTTCGGGTCCAGACGCCTCTTGCCATTCCTTGGGAAGTAGGGGGCGGGCTCTTCCAAGAAGCGGCGCAAATTGAAGGTCTCATCAGCAGCGTCACGAGCATATGCGTGTCATCGCGATCGGATGCTGCAGCTAGGAGCTAGACAAGTTGCTAGATTTCCCCAGATTGGCTATTCCTGCCTCAAACTGTTTCAGGGCGATTTGATCGCGGGCGGTGAGCTCTGCTGTAGATTCTGCTCCCCGCTGTAGCTCCACAACGAGAGACGCCCACAGGATGACCAGGGTATCGGCTTGTAGCTACGGGCTAGGCCTTCAATTCAAGTCACGCAGCAAGCTCCACCTCTCAGCGGTAGTCCAGCTACAGCGCATCGCGCAATCTCGCTTTCAATCAGAAATTTCGCTCTCAATCACACGAAAACCTTGCTAGTGGTGATACGGACGGAGCACCACTTGGTTGCTCCCGCAGGCTTCGTCTTCTTTGCCATATGGCCCTCCCGCTGGCGATTGGGACAGTTCCTCCTGACATGTCCCGGTTCGTTGCACTCGAAACAGATGGGGCCAGATGTCTTGGTAGCCATGGCGAATCCGCGGCCAGCGATTTGGCCCTTGGTTCTCTTGCGCATTTGCTCGTCAAGGAAGATGTTGCGCATGGTGGCTTGCATCTGTTGTACGTCGAATGATGGGTCGCGGAAAACCATCATCTTGATGTCCTTGTAGTCCTCGGAGAAACCTTGCACACAGATGTCCTTGAAGCGGCGATCGGAGATGGTTTCCCCCATTTTCTCTAGTTGAGAGCGGAGGCGGTGTTTCTTGTTGAACAAATCGTTCGGGTTCTCTCCTGGCTCCATGACCGTCCTTTCCTGGTCGTCCAGTTTAGCCCTGATCACTTCATCTGTCACTCGATTGTAGTTGGCCTTCAGTTCCGCGAATGCTGCCTGCCCGTCGCCGCTTAGGCCGGTGTCGTCTTCGTGCTTGTGTACGGTTAGTGCAGCCGGCAGTTCGACGAGGCAGAATAGGATTGCGTAGAGGTCTTCGTTTGCTCTCTCGTATGCGGCGAAGGTGGTGTCCGAGGGATCAGGCCTGGGTATTCCCTTGAGAAGCGGCATGATGTCCCTCCGAGTAACGCCGACGACCACAGAGAATTCTTCATCCAGTCGTTGAAGTCCTCCGGTTTCGTTCCATCGAACTTGGGGAATTCTCTGATGACGTTGGCCAGGTTTGCGGATCCATCACTCCAGATGCTGCCTCCGCCTCCAGTTCCCGATGTTGCTTCCATTTTTGTTTTTATCCCAATGATCTCGTCTTGAATGTTTTTGTTAGTGTATTACTCACTTACCTGTCTTTGAGATTCTTCCAGCCCCGCTCCTTCTATTGATATAGAGGACTCCGGTTGCCGATTCGTGACCCCGCTTTCGAAACCCTTTTCTCACCTAGATAGAGAATTGGTGAATAGAACTCCGGTTGTAGGCCAATTTGCGACCCCGCTCCTGATACCCTTTCCTCACTTGGATAGTGTCGTTTTTCGGGGTATTAGCAACACGTGCATACAACGCAACACATTCGTTCCTTTGTTCTTGCTGTTTGGTTCTCTGGCGCAGGGTTGTGTGTAGCTGGGGGGGGCGAGAAGACCAACTCGTGCAAGGAAGCCTTCAATTCTTCTGCGGTCATTATGGGATACGCGGAAGCAATGAGGCAAGTGCTACTGCTGGACTTTGATGCCTATCACGAACATCACGTGTGCAACGAAACGGAGTAAGGGGAAGACTGGCTGCTGCTTGGATTGGAATTCGTTCACATGTCATGGTGTGCAATTTTATGTATTTCATCATGCCCATGGTCTCAAGCATCTCCGAGCACAGCATGGCAACAGCGCGGGGGTACCACGATGATGCGTCACACATGGAGGAGCCGCGACTATCAATTTGTTGTTTGATACCCCTTTCATTTAGACAGACATGCTGAACATGATTTTCGTTTTGGCCTTGAGAAGAACCGTCTGTCCTCCTTGAGCTCCGTGACATCCGTCTTCCTAATCTTGATCGTGAAAGCCGGCATTGCTCGAGCCTATTGATGGATGGCACTGCGTGGGAGACGATCCAACCGATCGACCAGCTTGGGGCGTCATCAAACCGACCGTGTGATGTAGCCGCGCCTCTTGCTTTGTGAACGGTGTCGAGAGTACGGATACATGCCCCCCCCCAACGCGTAAGGAAGATCCTCCCCCAAACGGAAAGGGAAGAAGCTATCAGCTTAACGATGACACCTTGTCGCTTTAACAATATAGATTGACATTGTGTTGAAATAAACCTCCAAGTATACGACGCCACCTCTACGCCGAGAATCTTGCCTGGGTTGTCCAGTTCTCCCTCGTGGTTAGGACGGTTTCAGGCTACGGTACCACCTGTTCCTCCTGCTGCCAAGCAAGTATATCTCGCCGCCTCTTCTCCGCTAACGTTGCGATGATACTCCCACCAGCACGCACGCATATTGAGCAATGATGCCCGTTCGGTTGCGTTCTCTCTTCCTCGCCCTAGAGTTCCTTTGGAGGCTGTTCGGAAGGACTGCGAGTACTTCACACTTTTGAGACACCCCGTCGATCGCCTTGTCTCGGCATTTTTCTACTGCCCAAAAGAACACGATGTGCAATCGAGGCCTCCCAAGGTATGTGCGTGCAACACTTCCCACCGACGCGTTGGCTCAGACTGGTAGCTGAAAATACCGATACACTTGCGAACGGGTGTCGCATGCATCCTGTGTGGTGAAATAGTCCTGTGTGATGAAATAGTATCCCCGTTCGGAGCACAACATAATGTATGTCCACATGGAAGGCGTTTTTCGTAGTGTCAAATGTGCGGTTGAAACATTCACCCTGTGAGTGTGCGGTTGCAACATTCATCCTGTGAGGGGTGACGAATGCTCAAGCACGCTGGCTACGCGCGTACTCGACACGTTCCCAGTGGTGCGGGTACGCCGACCACCCGTTACCCGCGACGGATCGCCTGCTGGATTACGCCCAGCAGTACTGGAAGAACATGGCATACAAGCAGATGGCGTTCGGTATGTACTGCCCCCATGGTCTCATCTGTGAAGCGACGGAGGTAAGGACCGGTGTTCCTCGCATACTTGTTGTGATTGGGGCCGTGACCTTATCCCAAATATTTGGTTAATTTGCCTCGAGTGTTTGGTTCGTTGAAAAGGAAAACACAAGGTAATACCAAATGCGGGCCGGTTATTTCTGTCAACCCCGAAACGTGTGGAGTCTGGGACCAGTTACGGGTTGGGCAATCCGTTATCCCGGAGATAGCGTTCACGCAGGGAGCTCGGAGCGTGTTGAAAATACCGACAGGTTACCGCTGTGTGCGCGGTATGCACTCGTGAGGTGTCGGTCGGAAAAAGTTGTTTGCGCCGCAGAACATCAATACCACGCCAGCGGCTTCGCTCAAGGTTGACCCGAGATGGCGATACGAGATCATCGCAAATCCTTACCTAAGCACACGGGATTACTTACCGTGAAAGCGTTCCACACTGTTAGCCAACGTGGTGAGGACTTTTCACGAGTAGAGCACTATACATGTATCGGGGCTTGATTTCATAAGCCCTACATGGTGTTTGCTTGTGCGACCCTTTGAGTGAACGTTGATGCATAACCTTCGAAAACTTCCAGGAGCTACATATCCTGGCGTTTCGCTTGGGTTTTTCAGCCTATGAAGGTTCGATCGTGTTAACGTGATTAGGTACCCGCCAAAGGCGGCACGGAGGGGTCGTCGCACGTGACGAACACACGAATAGGCGACGCCCACGGGACGACGGTAGGCGTTGTTGATGATGACTTGCGACGTAGCGAGCGTTGTTGGCTGCAAGGGTCGCTGAACGCCTTTGCGTGAAACAGCCCAACTATTCAAGATTTTTGTCGAATGACTGCTGTGATACGTATCCACGAAAGTCGATGGACACGCGAACCTTGTTCGTGTACAAGCTGGTCCGGCCAAGAAGCCCCCATTGTGTCAGATGCTCATAACTTTGCCGCATTTACGATTCATCTCAAAGCAAAGACATCGCCGTGATCGGTAGACTCAGGCGCTGATGATGGAACTCTGTATCAGATCAAAGCGGAGGATTTTCCGATAGAAGCTTATTTTGAGGCTTGAAACCGACAAAAACCATCAACAATGAAAAAAAAATGCGGCGAAATTCCGCAATTCGGAGCGCATCAAGGCACATCACAGCAGCACACATCTCTCGACAGCGCGCGGTGTATGGCGACGGACGCGCAGAACACCCAGCGGTGGGAGAGTACTTCTACCCCCGTGATAAACCATGACAAGAGTGCAGATCGTTGGCAACTCGAGCTGGACTATACCCCCAAGAAGTAGAAAACTGCGAAGAAGAGGTCCGCATGGTACACCACGCGCGAGGTGGCTAAAGCATCAGCAAGCCGGTGGAGGAAGAGTTGGGAGCAAGGCAACAACGGCAAGAATATCAACCCAGGCACACAAACCGATGAACCCTGAAGAAACAGCTCCGGATCATCGCCGGCCGATGTCGAGCTTCCTCCAGGCAAGTTGAGCGATGAGTTATACGAGTGTGTCTGGTATGCTGCTGTTCCACCGACTGGCTCCGCCGCTGCTGTGGTCAAGTGGTCATGACATACCACCGCTTCTGCTTCGCTCGTGGATCTAGGACTAGGTGCTGCTACTGCTGTGTCAACCCCGCTGCTGCCTATATTCGTGCAAGACTGCTGTACAACCGACACTGCTGCTCTACAAGTACAGGCGCAGCCGCCATAATAGCGCCATGATGTTCGCGTGAAAAAAAATACGGTCATTCTAGGGTTCTCACCTTTTTTTGACCCGAGAATTTTGACACAAGGCAGCTCGGGTAAAAAAAAAGTGACGGTTGATATTTTGACACGAACTTATTTCGCCGCTTGTCACCTTTCGGAGCTCAGCAGCGGCGAAATCTCGATTTAAAAAAAACACTCAGTGCAAGACCGAAAACCTAACGGCTGAGCCTCGGAGCCTCCACCCCGTAAACGCTACGAACCAAGGGAATGGCGCGCCTTGAACGAGGTAGAATCCGCTATGAGCGGTATGATGAATGCATGCAGATCATGGCTCTGGCCCTGCTCTGCGCATTGGCCGGAGAGGAGGACTTGTTTCTCGTGATGACCATGTTTGGTCTTGTCAAACTGCAACCGTCCCTGACGCGGATGTTTGCTCGTGCGAACCCTCGATGAACGCAACCGTCCCTGACGCGGATTGGCACCAGCAGGAGTGCGATGTGCTCCCGGGATTGTTTTTGCAGACGTGTGTGGGTGTGCGGCAGTGCTTTGCGAGCTGGTAGGCGGAGTTGATCGCTTTGTGGGGGCTTCGGGGGCACCTCGTGTCAAAACAAAAATTTGCCCCGAATTTTGACACGTCTTCCAGAAAAATCTGACCTGGAAATTTTGACCCGAAAGAGGCGGCGTAACCTCTCGGGTCAAAAAAACCGCTCGTGTCAAAATTTCAGGTCAAAAAAAGCACA